>WYDI02006588.1:0-12544 GCA_009867235.2 Psittacus erithacus
AAAGAAAGAAAGAAAGAAAGAAAGAAAGAAAGAAAGAAAGAAAGAAAGAAAGAAAGAAAGAAAGAAAGAAAGAAAAGGAAGAAGGAAAGAAGGAAAGAAAGTAAGTAAGAAAAGAAGAAAGGAAGAAAGAAAGAAAGAGAGAGAGAACCACTGTTGAATTTGAGACATTATTTAAATTTGAACCCGGATGCATTCAAAGCATGTTTTCACTGTGCCCAGCTTAGCAAGCAGGCCGGACAGAAAGGTAGGGACTTGCTAATATGCTGTACTGCAGCGGGAAAAACCAGATTCTGATAGATTACTCACTAACAGAACAAGAAACAAAAATATTATCCAATGAAGTTACTGGGAATAATATTTGAGAAAGTAAAACAGTAAATGCAGCATTGCAGGCCATCTGGTTCTCTAAGGCTCCTTAGGGTGTATCAGCAGCTCCATCACCCAACTGATGTCAATGGAAGGGTGCCAGTTTGTACCCGCTGAGGATCTGGCCCTTAAACTCACCCAGCTTGTGTCAGCAACAGAGTGGACTTTTACAACCTTTTTGCAACACTGCAAAACCTTTAATGGCTCAGCATTGCTCAGAATCATTCCATTTTGTAAGAGAAAGGTAAGTGGTGTTTCACCTGCCTGGGAGGACCCTTTTCTTCCAGCTGATTAAAGAGGAAACACTGTCATAACCTCAGTTCTTCTAATATGACAGGCAGTAACAAATGACTGAGATGACTGTGATCTTTGCATACTATGGCCAGTCTATTTCCTATAAGTGTTTCCTGTGACTGTAGGAAATTATGGGCAAGGCAATGAAAGAAGCATGCCAGACGATGATAAATACTCCAGAGTCAGAGCACCATAAAACTGGCATGCCCATATCTGCTGTTTATTAGCATGCAAGGTTCAGTCCTCTATCAAGTGCCAGTCAAGAACTGAATAGCTATAGGCTTGGATTTTTTTTTTCCCATCAGGAAATGCACCTTGCATGTACATGAAGAATGTTGTACACAAATACATTGGCTGGATCCATTTGCCAAAAAGAAAAAAAAAACAACCCATGAGATTTACGGGCATCTTTGCAAAAGTAAGCTCCATGTCTTTTTAATTTTAGAACATAATAAACATTCATTTGTTCAGACAGGTGAGTCTCTTTAAAACAACTATACACAGTCCTATTTAGAAAGTTACACAGTTTGATAAACCTCTAGAACTATAGAAAACAATCCAGACAGAGCATAGGTTCTTGATGTTACATTTGGGAAATGACTGCCTTTGCAAACAATAACATCTCTGTGCCTAAGCCCTGAGTTCTAACAGTCATGTACATTCATGCATGGAAAAACCTGTAAGACCACTGACATGCCAGAATGTTTGCAGGATCACTGCCTGTGACAGGTTATTCACAGACACAGTCTCAGGCAAAATCACGCCCTCAGAGGTGTTACAACCCTGCCAAAGCCATGGAAAACCAACAGTTTTCTACTGTGTAAGGAACAATAGAGCTATTCTGGACAAAATTTATTCTGAAAAAAAGAGGTTGAGAATAGTAATGATTTTCAGAGCATCAAAAGCTGCTGTACCTGACCATGAAAGTTGTTGACACAGGACATGCCCTACCTACTAGAAAAGATAAAAGCACATAAATTAGAGGCTGAAGGGGAAATCACAACCTTTTCCTTCTGTATTCCCCACTGCACAAGTGCACTCCCATGGCTTGTGTTTCCTTTGCCACAGGTGGCAAAAATAAGTCCTGAAATAATTGGATTTTCAAGCCTGCAAAAACGCTTAATACTGCATTATAATCACAGAGAAGTCCACAGCAGGCACGTGTGCCATATCCTGGACAGCAACTGTGCCTCTGGGCTGCCAAACCCACTGTGAAGGTCTGTAGGGAGGGCACATGCCCAGGTAGGCAGGTCATACACCATTTGGCTACCACTGATTTTCCTCAGCAATGATGATAGCTCCACAGCACCTCCACAGCCTGTGACAAAGACTTTGGTATTCTTCTGGGTATTACCAGCCAACTCATCAGCTGCAATTCAAGTTGCCAGAGACTCCAGAGCAAGGACCAGGTCCTCCCTGGGCAGGTTCTTGCCTTTTTGAGCCGTTGTAGGCAGACCGAAAGTTCTTGGGTTCTTACCCTAGCTTACTCTCCAGGTGGTATGGTATAACTCTCCCTAGCAGCCACATGTATATGTTCCCCAGCTCCCTGCCTGCAGTGCTCTGTAAATCTTATTTATAGAATCACAGAATCATAGAATAGTTAGGGTTGGAAAGGGCCTTAAGATCATCTAGTTCCAGCCTCCCCGCCATGGGCAGGGACACCTCACACTAAATCGTGTCACCCAAGGCTCTGTCCAACCCAGCCTTGAGCACCACCAGGGATGGAGCATTCACAACTTCCTTGAGCAGCCCATTCCAGTGCCTTGCCCCCCTCACAGTAAAGAACTTCTTCCTTATAGCTAATCTAAACTTCCCATGTTTAAGTTTGAATGTATTACCCCTCGTCCTATCACTACAGTCCGTAATGAATAGTCCCTCCGTAGCATCCTTATAAGCCCCCTTCAGATACTGGAAGGCTGCTATGTGGTCTCCATGCAGCCTTCTCTTTTCCAGGCTGAACAGCCCCAACTTTCTCAGCCTGTCTTCATAAAGGAGATGCTCCTGTATGAATCATCATCATTATTTAATCATCTGACAGGCACTGCAAACCTACTGCCTGGCTTCTCAGACAGCCCAGTGCAAGGAGCCCACTGCGCAGTGCCCAGTTTAAGGAGCAAGACTCAAGAATAAAGAGTACTATGGACCTACATTTAAAATGCCTCTCTCACACAAGATATGCCAACTGGAAGTGCTGGTAATACCAGCACTGGGCAGGGGGTCACTGGCAGACTGGGAGCACACATCGGCCCACAGAAGTAGAAATTGACCTTGAAGTGTCAAGACATTGGAAAACATTATGCCATTTGGATCAGTTGTTAGTAAATAAATCAGTGCTGCTTGGAGCTTTGAGCAAAATCTGACCAACATAGCTACCTGATTACCGCTGAGATGTCATCCAGAGACACATCAAAAATCTGGCTAAACATTCTACAGTAAAGAGGGGTAGGAGCAGGTTGTATAAGAGCTACTTTGAGCTCTAAAGCAGCTGCAGAGAGCTACAAAGCCTCCTCTTAAATGTGGTGGAAGACAGTGATGAGGCAAAACTCAGGCTAGCTGCCTGCAAGCTAGTAAAATACCACCCAACTTTGCAGCAGCACTGCACTTTGCATTAGAAATTTCCATACATGAGCAGTGGATTCCAATTGCAGTGAGATTTTCACTGAAATCAAGACACTTCAAATATGATTTTTCCAATGTTTTTATATTTTTAGGGTTTCTGGTGGTTTGGGTGAAAACCCAAACACAAATAACACAATAATTGCAGGCACTTGCTTCCTGAGGTACCTGCCTAACACAAATATGTGTTGAGTCCTTTGAGAAGAAAGAGACTGTATCCATTCCACATGCTAACATTATCAGGGACATCCAATATCATTCAAAAGTGTTTACACTGTCAGTAATAACCCTGGAAGAAAGAGGTTTTGAGCTGCTTTTATTGACACTCACCTCATTTCAGAGCTCAGCAAAATTGTAGTTGATACAGCCAGCTACAGAGAATTTTGTTTTCTCTAAATAAGTCTGAATAAACAATAAAAGGTTAAGTGCTATTTTTTTCAAAGTCTGAAACACAGGCAAACAAATTGAGGGTAGAGAACTCAATTATATGAAGCAGAAGCTGTTGCAGTTACACTCAGCAGAGCTGAATAATTTTCAATTACTCTGGGAGAAGAGGTCAACAAAATGTGTTCCCTGATCTGTACGTTCCTAAACCCAGATCTCCTAATGTTACAAGTGCCCTTTGTCAGGGCAATTCTTTTTCCCAGCAAGCACTCTTTTTCCTAATTTGATCTATCAAGTCAAGTTCTTTCCTTAGTATACCTACATTAAACTTATCCTAAATATGTGCCTGCAACAGTGGATACACTTGAACCCGCACTTCCCAAAAGCTAATCTTCACCACCGTCAGTGCCAAGCACTCTGCCAGAGAGATGCTACAACATGAAGGGTGCTACTGTAAGGATCATTCTGACCCAGGGTGCTGAGAGTGTTAACCCAGCAAAATGAGGAAAAGGATCTCATCCCAGGGTGACCTGTGCTGATGTCTAAACTTCCCAGCTCTCCTGGCACAGTCCCAATAGGGACTGCAGAGGCTCAGCAGGGCTGGCCAGCTGTTCCAATACAGAAGAAAAATCTCTGGAACATGGTATAACTATGTGTCCTACCAAATCAAGGAGTTTTGAGAGCTGCATACTGATTTGTCATATCTTCCTGGCTTTGAGACTTCATCTCTGATACCATCATTTGCTACACCTCTAGCTTCAGAGTTTCTTGCTGCCATTTTCCCTTGGCTTTTCTCTCAGCAGGTTGTTTGTGGGTTTTTATGTGAGTTTTTCTCTTTCCAAGAGGCAACAGGAATGGAGTTACATTTTATGCCACAAAGAATCTCCATCAGCACATAAAAAGAAAGGAAACTTCTGCTTTGGTGCATATCACACACACACATACATCATGAAACATATGCAGGCAAGATGTTCAAATTTCTAGCAAATGGAATGAACAAGAAAATTTTCTACGTATTTCTGTTTTCACATACAGAGCACCTAAATGTGGCAATTACAGTATCAGGAAAGACACTCAAATGTTTATTCCTCCATTAGGACTTTACACTGCTATCTGGTCTAAATGGTGCAGTGAATCGCAACAGAAGGAGCTTTTATAATGGTAGTGTCATTTTTACAGCAAATACAAGCTGATGATCTTCAGTGGAAGGAGAAAGCCACTAAAATAGACTAACCTACTTTTTAGTTAGAAAAGAAACGTTTTATTTAAAACCTTTGTGTGAGAGAGGCAATCCATTTATCTTCAAATATCTACCCCTAAAGTTGCTAGTGTATATGGAGAGAAAGTAAAAGAAGAAAAACAAACCCATTTCCTTATTTTCCACAAAACTTGCAAAAAACTGTTCAGAAAGTATAAAAGAGGTTTTGAACTGGCTAGGAATGAAATGGATTCTGGATAGAAAAGCTCCCTCAGTCTTCAGTTCAATCCTTCCTTGGAGGTCTGCAATAGTTATTAGCTTCCAGTAGGTGGATTTTCTCTTTCTAAGCCTGGCTTATACTTCATAGAAACATACAACAGTGAAGAATGGAAGAGACCTCAAAAGATCACCTGGCCCAACCTTTCATGAGAAAGGGAGCCTAGATGAGATTATGTAGTACCCTGTCTAATCCCATTTTGAAAACCTCCAGCGATGGGAAATCTACCATGTCCCTGAAGAGGTTATTGCAGTGATTGATTGTTCTCACTGTAAAAAAAATTGGTGATCTTGGAGCTATCTAGGTATCCAGATCAATGGCTAGGCTCCAAGTACCATGCTAATAAAAAGAGAAAGAAGATGATTCCCCAAGTTCTGTATGTATCATCCAACAGGAAAAAAAAAAAAAAAAATAGGGCCAAATTTAAGCAATAAACTTCAGGTCAAATTTAAGCAATTTCCTTTTATTTACTTCCATTTTATTGACAATGAACAGCTCTTAGCGGGTAAACCTCAAAATATACCTCCAATAACAATTGTTTTGCCTCAGGTATTTATGCAGCATTCTAACTACAGCATCTATATAGCATTTCTTTTCCCCCACACATACAAATACACACTCATACTTAATACATTAGCATTTCCACTATACATTTTTTGCAGTGTATCCAGTTAAGCAAATTGCTCAATTAGCCGAATAGGGCTTTTTCTTTTCATTGTGAAAAGACAGAGTCTTGCAAAATGGAATGGCATTCTCAGTAAGAGGTCAGTTGGGTGTGATTTTTGGAATAAAGGAGAGAGGATGAGTGGGTTGCAAAAGATTTTTTTAATTATTCACATTTTATTGCCTTAAAAAGTCAAACAGAGAGGGCAAACCAACACACGTACTGGTTCATGCTGCTATGTAACAGCAGTGTGTTGGAGAGAAAGCCCACCATACTTGCTGGAATTTTCCTGTTATAGAACGTGCCTCATGGACATAAAAAAGATTGTGCAACTGTCAAATACCGAGTGTCAGGGAATGGTATATCCACTCGTTGGTAAAATAAGTCAGTTAATTTGGCAGGTAAGTATTAAGTAATCATATTGTCAGAACAAGGCAAGTGGCTAAGAAAGGAAGGCAAAGAACAAAAGAAAAAATATGAAGATGAGGAATAAGGAAGAAGCCAAACAGGAGAGGGAGAAGGGAAAAAATGCAGGAGTTAGCTGGCCAAGTGGTAAGAGGGTAAAAAATGACAATCCCTCTGTTCTGGATGGTACCAGGTCACCTTGTCATGTCTCACATTTGACTCCATTTCTGACTTTCCACCTCCTGGGAGAATTTGATCATCATCCTACCTGTGTTTTGTTACATATGGAATGGAACAGCTGAGAAAAACTCAGGCAGGTTGGATATTTTCCCATCCACATTCTTAAAGATTTTTTTTTAATACTGTTTTCATGCTGTCTGTGGATTTTTCTCATTTGCTTATTCAGATCTTAGCAAATGTTAGGTTGGCTTTTTTTTTTTTAAGTAAATATTGTTTCATCTTGATTTGGGTTTTCCCTTATTTGGTTTCAACAGAGCGAAATTTCAAATGAGCTGAAAGAGGCTTTTTTAATTTCATTACATTTTCCTGGGGTAAAAATGTCTATGATATTTGCCTAGGCAAAGTGTTGCATCACGTACTGTATTTATGTTTCAGCATTACAGTGACTTTTAAAAGCTCACAGCAGGAAATTAAGAAAAGCCTGAACTCATAATTATTAAATAATAATAAAAAAATGTACTCCGCTAAGGTTGCATTTATTCAAAATTGTACAATTAATATATCCCCGTGTTTCCATTAATATACGTTCCGGTGGAGAAATTGATAGGAAATGTGGTCACGGCATGATCTTTACAGCAGGTTTCCATAGCCTCTGCTGAGCAGAGTTTAATTGAGCAGAGCAACTTGGATAAGGAGTACTGTACAGAAATGAGATTATCCATCATGTACCATCTAAACGATCAATATCCAAGTCCTCCTTGTATTGAGAGTGGAAGGAGGCCATTTAACATGATCAGACATCACAGGCAACAGGGAATTTAAATGTCCGCCTTCCCAGAGGGGTCAAACTATTCCTTTCTTAAGCTTCCTCCAGCCTTTACTCTCTCATCTGCTCCTTGCTGCCAAGATGAAAATACCTGCAGCTCCTAAAAGCCAGCCCAGAGCAAGGTCACGTGGGGCCTCTCCTCACTTGATTTCCCTCTTCATCTGCTTTTATCCTCCCACCAGCTCCTTCCTGAACCCCTGGCACTGCCTCCCTTCTGCATGTCTAGGTATCACTGCCTCCCTGATGCCTGGGGCTTTGCACCCTTCTCAGCTGATCACCTGCACTTAACGCTGAAACAGCTCCTACTCAGCAGTTGCACCGCAACCCTGATTTCACTTGCGGCTCTGAGGTGTGCTGATGTTTAGCCATTACACAAGCAAAACCTTCATTCAGAAAACATCAGTGCAGAGTCTCAGCCCTGATCAAGACATCGGGTACAACTTGACTTCTCTTGGTTTCTCATTACAAAGGTGAATTTGCATCATCTGTTGTTATCTGTCTTCTCTCATCGACCATAAGTTTTTAATCCTCACCTATTTGGTTCTTTAGCACATAGCTCATCCTTCTGTGTAGCACCCAGTCTCTTAATCTTATGATTAATTCCTACTTTCAGTCTGCTATCAATGCCACATGAGGACATTCTCATCTCCAAAGAAAGTCCAACATTTACTCCTTGCACATAAAGAGCCTTTTCCATTGGCATGTGCAGAGCAGCTGCTTTCTCTCTACATTCCCTACGAAAGCTAACTTTGCCAGAAGGGCCCACAAAGCACAGCCTTTGGACAAGAGCTCAGTGCACCAGAAGCTACAACTGCCAAGTACCATGCAACTCCTGTTTCTGTGGTCACATATCTATTTCAGATAACCCTGTTCTGATACTTTGACAAATTCCAAGTCAACTGTTATGCTCTGAGGTCTTAATCCTTGGTAAACTCCTGGAGATGCTCCTGTAAAATACATAGTAAATGTCTAGACCACAACTCTTTCTTTTGATCTATTCTCCATCATTTATTTTTCTCTGCTGAAGACCATGGTGCAAGGAACGTCCCTGGATCAGCTGATGCATAGGTCCTAAAAAACATCAGAGCTGAAGAAATAAGTGCTCAGACTCTCACGTATTTGTGAGAAGCTGCTTTTTTGTTTCTTTCTAATTTAAAGAGCACACCCAAAACTGTGTCTAACTAGCAAGAAGCAAGATCTAAAAGCAAAAAAAAAGTTTTGTTAAATTTATAACTTTAAATTGTGTTTATGCATGGATACCAAATTCACATGGTGTTATTTCTTGAAAGCACAGAAAAAAAACCATGTGTTGCTCTGTTGCAGACAAGGGATGAGATGTGCAGAGCTTCCACAGCACCTGGCAGAAAAAGTTTCGCTATGATTCTTTGCATACCAGTGTACATCGTAATTCAGCAAATGCAGTGGCTCTTCTGCCTCCTCAAACAGGAGGCACAGCACAAAATGCCCCAATCCCTCACCCACAGCTAAGAGCCTGTTGCTTAATCTTCATCAAGATAGTGCCTGAAGACAAAATATTCAGGAGACAGGAAGCACAGCCCTGCTGCTATAGGGAAACATCCGTTCTGGCTATTCAAGTACCTTGTTGAAGTGCAAGAGGAAAAGCAATTCTGATCATAATTTTACCTCTGTTATCATGAATATAACCAAAGGTTTCTTCTTTAAAGTTACAAGAACCATCCAACAATATTTTTGTCTCACAGGGCTTTGCTGACAGACTCTCTTGTCTGCAGCAATTCAGAACTCTGGCTACTGAAGCTCATCACTTTTTTATTCGCCTCCTTCAGTGCCGAGGAGATATTTATAACTGTTGCAGTCAGTCTTGAAATAAGTGTACAGCACAAGGGTGCTGCATGTTACCAGTCAAGCAGAAGAAGACAAAGACAAATAAAAAGACATGATACAGATATCGGGAAGACTGTGACTACCAAAGAGCTAATGGTTTTGTGATGATACGAACTGAGCTTAGAAGAATATCTAGTATTAGTAATGGTTTTGTTGAAAAAACTCTTCAGACCATTAAAGTATTATGCTGTTCTTTATTGCACTGTCCCTACCTGTTCTTTTCTTTCCTAGTTGGCATTTTTTTAATACTCTTTCTTTATATCTCTCCCACTGGATTGAATAGCATTGAGCTGCCTTTGCCACACAAAATCACAGTTCAGTAGATTTTTGTTTCATTCTAGACACAATTTGAGACAATCGAATTTGAATAGCAATTTTGTGTTCACATCTTTTATTTATTAAGGGTCTTTGAAATACAGGGAAAAGAGAAAATACAAAACCCAGTATATATGCGAAATGTCAAAGTGGGGAAAAAACAGGCACTAAAAGAAAAAGAAAAAAAAAAAGAATAAATATTTTTCTCTCTGTTTCTTCTTCTAAAAGATGAAAAGCTGGTGGCTGAGATTCCCCTCAACACACACACCCCCCTTGCAAGGATATGCTCTGTGCCAGAGGCGGAAAGGATTACAGCAGAACGCTACTCACATAGCTCTCACTGCCTGTCCTGAGCAGCTCCAATATAAATTACAGCTACCTCAGGGTCCCTGTATCTCTAATCAGCATCCAGGTGTCCAGCTGAGAGGCAGTGAAGGATGCCCCTGTCTCCCACATGGCTTGCATCCAAAGGAGGGGATGCTGGCAGAGATTGGCCAGCTCAGGCCTGTGCCTGCAGCCCTCAGGTGCTGGGATACAGGTATAAATAATGATACAGCATCTCTGCTATCTCAAAAGCACAGAAGGAGAAGAGTATGGGATGTGGCCTGAGCTGCTCTGGAGCCACGTGTTTTAATGCTGGGCTGGGTGACTGTTTTCCACAGGTAATTGGACTGGGAGCCACCTCATGCCCAGAGGTGGCCCTTACCCTTCTGACTTTGCCTAAAGTTCTCGTTTCAGTGTTGCAAGCTGTTTAAAAGGCAGATGCTCTGGGCAAGTAACCAGGGCCTGGAAACCATAAGAAAAGCAGATACATCTTCGAAAGCTAGACTATGCAGTGCCATCAGAATCTGCTGGGAAAAGGCAGCGCATTTCATAACTGCTTTCTATTATTAGCCCATCAGTATAGTCCTGGATTTAAAAATCACTTCAAATGAAGGAAAAGGGAAAATGCATTCTTCTTTCTCTGTGGCTGGATTCTCCTTGCCTCCTTTTGGAAAAAAAAAAAAAAAGTAAATAAAAATAAATTAAATTTAAATGTAAAAACAAGCTATGGACCCCTGTGTTTCAAGAAATAAAAAGAAGTTTTGCTTGAAGTTTTAGGGGGATTCTCACTATGAAAATACAGTTCAGTAGTGCTAGATTATGTAATGGCAGCTATGCATGCATGACTTCAGCTTTCTTCAGCTTCTTGGTAGCTGGGGTTGAGGGCTGCAGAAGAAGAGGCTCCTAAATTACATTTTTCTTTCCCGTATTTCAATATATACAAGTAAATGCCCAATTTCTACAAATTCTGAGCAATTTCTGGAGTTGCAGACCCCTGAGGCTGCATCATCCTTCAATTTGAAAATCAAGATCTAGGACTCAAAAAGAAAGCAGGCGCTGAAGGTTCCTTTGGTAAGGGATTTATGCCTGAATCACTAACCTGCTCAGTAGGCTTGCCAGCTTTCTCGTGTAATAATGCTTCACATTAGTTATTTGAGCTCAAATGCAGCATTTGCAGAAGAAAAACATTCTGCAGTTTACCATTCTGGAAAGAACTGATCGTTGTGTTGTCAATAAAGAGAAGGATTACAGAGTAGGCGAATTTGTTACATACACGTATGGCCCGTGAAATACATCCCTCTATGAATCTTTAAATATTATCAGCCTACAGTAATTGTTACTTACACTGCACCCACTTCATCCTTCTTTCCTTCCTTTCCTCTGAAGAGTAATTTGACAGTTGTTTTCTTTGAAATAGTCGAACTACAAAATGATTTCTGCATCTAACAGGGACACAAATGTGCTACAGCAAGTACCGCTAAGAAAATGTGGACAAATTTGAAAGCTTCATCCATATGAAAGCAAATAACAGAGTGTTTTCTAGAACTGAGATGGCTTGGAGAAGCCTGAGGCTACAGTGGAAGGGGGAAAGGCAAGCGGAATTAAACCCTCAGCCCCCACCTCAGACACAGGGCTATCCCCCTAGCATTGTAAAATGGAATTCAGAGCTAAAATCAGGGAAATAGACACAGGCATTAGGATCACAGGTGCTAATTCAGGGGCAGCCTATTATAAAGCTCCAACTGTGTCCAAAGTTATAAAGCAATTTCATAGTTATATTATGAATAATGTGCAAATCCACTTCTCTGTCTGCTTCTTTTTTTTGTTTGTCATTATTAAAAGACTCCTACTGCACCTAACAAGGCTTCCCCAGGTGTTCATCCAGTGCAGCAGTGAATGACAGATGTAGATCCTACACACATGGAGGAAGCAGACAAGCCCTGCAGCAACAGGAAAGAGGAAACTCCTGCCACCCAGTGAGAGAGAAACAAGGCAGAGCACCTCTGTACTGCCCTTATCCATATGACTCCCAACTGTCAACAGAGGCTGAAGACATCCCAGCAAGTGGAGGTCATTAAAAAAAAATGCATAGAACAAGACGCAGAGGCCAAGAAAAAAGGCCATTTTCAGCAGATGCATTCTGAAAGCAAGGTGGGAAGAAGGATTCTTGGAACAGGTCAAAAAACAGCCATTCAGACTGACTGCCACAGAGCCAATGTGGGATGCAGTCATTAACAATCTGAGAAACTGGAGAAGTCACAAAGTCTCAGCCTTATAGTATCATTGTGTTAAGAGCAATATTCAGCTGTTCCTGGGTACTTTCAAGGAAATTAGTCCAAGTCTATTAAAATGGTGTAATCAAAATCAGAAACCACATAATGCATCATAGAATCATAGAATAGTTAGGGTTGGAAAGGACCTTAAGATCATCCAGTTCCACCCCCCTGCCATGGGCAGGGATGCCTCACACTAAACCATGTTATCCAAAGCTCTGTCCAGCCCAGCCTTGAACACCACCGGAGATGGAACATTCACAGCTACCCTGGGCAACCCATTCCAGTGCCTCACCCCCCTCACAGTAAAGAACGTCTTCCTTATATCCAGTCTAAACTTCCCCTGTTTGAGTTTGAACCCATTACCCCTTGTCCTGTCACTACAGTCCCTATGGAATAGTCCCTCTCCAGCATCCTTATAAGGCCCCTTCAGATACTGAAAGGCTGCTATGAGGTCTCCGTGCAGCCTTCTCTTCTCCAGCCTGAACAGCCCCAACTTTCACAGCCTGTCTTCATACAGGAGGTGCTCCAGTCCCCTGATCATCCTCGTGGCCCTCCT
>WYDI02006589.1:0-37727 GCA_009867235.2 Psittacus erithacus
AGCATGCCTTCCAGGAGAATCTGCTCCAAGATTTTGCCAGGCACAGAGGTGACACTGACTGGTCTGTAATTCCCTGGTCATCCATTTTCCCCTTCTTGAAAATGGGGGTTATATTTCCCTTTTTCCAGTCATTGGGAACTTCACCTGACTACCATGATTTTTCAAATATAATGGACAGTGGCTTAGCAACTTCATTTGCCAGCTAAATTATGCCATCAAACCCTGCAAAAAGTATTCTTTGGGTTTACACTGAACCCTCAGGTAGAAGCCAAGGAAATGTTTGCATTATAAGGAAAATATTTTTTACATTTAAATAAGTGGTGTGACGAAGATCTTTGTGTCCGTGCCACCTTAACAGTGCAAGCAAAAATCCTAGTAATTTTAAAGGTAAAAACTGTAAGCAGGAGAATTACTTGGAGAGGAGCACAAGCACGTGGAAGATTGGATATGCTGTATCAGGGAAACAGGGCAGGGGAATGTTTTTTTCAGTTTAGAGGTTCAACATTTGTCAAAATGGAAGAAAAATGAAAAAAGGAAGAGGAAAGGGAAGGACAGACTTTTTTGAAAGCGCTTGAAGACAACTGAACAGGAAAACATCAATAGACCTTAAGAGGTTCATTTCTGCTCAGAAAAAAAATTTGGTGTAGAAACTTTATATTTGTGAAAATAAAAGGGGTAACATCAAAATAGGATGATTCTATGGATCTGATTTGAAGCTCTTAAAGGCTATTTTAAAATTCATATAGAATTCGGATTTCATTCTATTTCAGAAAAAAGTTTGTTTTGCATTATATCTCATATCCAGCAACAAATTCAAGCATAAGCACTTCAATATATTTAAAAATAATAATAAACCCTCTGGAAAAGTTTCAAGAAATGAATATGCTAGAACTTCTGCTCTGTTAGCTTTTCTGTCTTGTCACAGTTGTGACAAAACTTCTGCATAGTGGGAGAAAGTTATTCAGGTTAAGCACTAAATTGAATCTTAGGGAAACAAGTGCCCATAGCTAGACCTTGAACTCCTAAATAAATTTAACCTGATTTTCTAACCTGATGTGTATGCTCACTAAGCATATTGAGAAGTTAGTTAGGTTTAGGGTTTTATTATTATTATTATATGGATCAGGTGTCCTTTTAGGCGTGTATTTCTTAAACTCTTCATTCTATGTATAAGATGACAGCAGTCATATAATAGAGTTGGATTTGGGTTTGTTTACTTTTGTCTTTGTAAATGGAAAATTTAGGTCAAACTCACTCAAGGAATAACCCATCTGACAAGGCTGATGTAGAGCAGCATTCAGCTCTTTTTGTTTGCCTCTATAATTTGAATTTCCGTTACCCATTTCCTAGTGTATTTTACTTAACCACTGTGCTGTTGTATGTTTATAGGAAAAAATTATTTGCAGTTTCTAGTGTTGACGTTCTTCTATTCTCTGGATAAATACAAAATTTTGCATTCCAGAGGTGGAAATGCTGTGCTGTAATGTGCTATTTGATGGTTGTGATTCTAATCTGGAAGAGGAGATGTGTGTTCACATTCCTCTCAACAAATGCAGGAATCAAGCCCCAGTGCTCAGGCTTGCAGATAAATTCCTGAGCTATTGGATAAAGAGATTTTATTTTCTTGTGGTTTTTTAAAGTTTAGTTTCTCATTTCCTTTGCTTTTATTAAAATAACCTAGAACAGAGGAACACTGACTGCTTTTTTAATTCCAGTAAGTAAGATTTTAGAAAGTGTCCAATAATAATTGGGCTTTTTTCTTCTGTTTACAAATTGTGCTAAAAGCCATCTGCTTCTGTAGCTTTAAGATCTCAGTGTCTACCTAAGTAGTGCAAATGTAAGTCAGCATTTCTTTTTAGTTGAAATAGAGAATTTGGTGTGGTAAGTTTTGGAGATACCAAAACTTAGACATATTGGACACCAAAGCCCTGTGTTTGTATGGATTATAAGTCTCCCAGCTCCCTTCCCCTTTGTCAGTTGTATGGCAGGCAAATATCCCTCATCTTCTGTACCACACTGGCTGGTATTTCTTCTGCCAAAGAAGCTTCCCCTGCATAATTATCTAAAATAGCCTGGCAGCCTTTGAGGACCCTAAAATACATTATGAGTCCTTGAAAGTATGCCGGTTAACACAGATTGTCAGAAGGGAAAAATTGTTTCGATGCTGCTTAGAAATATGGTAAAACTGTATCCATTATTAGACCCTAATATTATTAGCCAATTGCAAAGAGCAGGTAGTGTTTATTCCAGCAGCATGTAAGGTTGGGTCATTAATTACAGAATAGGAGATGACTTCAGGAAAGGGGAAAAAGTGCGTGTTATTATCAAATGTAGCTTAGCTCACTTCAAGATTTTCTTGCTCTGCAGGGTATGGGTTTGAGCATGCATTTCCTGGTGAGGCTTGGTGCTCCTCAGGAGCCTCCCCGAGCTGCCAGGGCAGAGTCTGGCTGCTGAAGTAATACCCTGCCCTCCTGGTGCTGCCTTCTGTACCAGCAGCATGGGCATGGTGATAGCTTCTTAATGTGTCAAGTTATTTAGGAGATGGTCCTTTCAGCATATAAGGTTCAACAGTAACCACATATCTCTTCGTCTAATGTAAGGAAATGCATCTGCCTTTCGTTCTGAATGCATTGATATGGTTCTGAAAGGAAACCAAGGGTAATTTTTGTCCTGTGCCCAACCTGATTGAACGATGCACTGCTGCTCAGTCTTCCTCCTTTTTCCTGCTGATACATGTGTTTCCTCCCATTTCCTTGTGGTGGATGTCATGACTGTGTAGACTGTAAGGCATGTAGCATGGATGCACTGAACTTTTGGAAAATTTACCATTTTTTGGTGAGTTGCTTTTTTGTCCAGAACAGAAGGGTGGTGTGTTTCAGCTTGACTCTGTGCAATTATTGTATCTCGTGGAGAGTGTGGCTGGAGATGGAGGAGCAGAGCGGTGCTGCTCTCCTGGCAGCAGCCTGTAGTTACAGAGTTACAGAGGATGTGGAGCTGAACAGTAGGAGTGGTATGTGGGGCTTCTTTTTCTCTTCCTTTTCTTGCTTTTCAGCTTGTAGCTGCAGGACTATGCAAGTGTAAAAGAGACATGAGTAGGCTTCCTTTGGTTTAATGTATTTTTTTTTTTACGTGTGGTTTATTCCCTTTCAATACATGAGAAATTAAGAGGGCTCTCTGCCACTTGGGCAAGTTGGGTTATTAAACAATTCCTGTAGTTCTACAGTATCAATCCAAGAGTGTAACACAGGAAAAAGTATCAATCACATAAGTACCCTACTGTATCACAGTTATAAGATTTGACTCCCAAGAAGATCTGACCTGATACATTAATACATGAAAAATTAGTTTAAAAACAGGGATTACATAGTATTTCCTGTCCCCAAGACCTCTGTCCTCTCCCTGCCAGTTTGGATACAGCTACAACAGTGCTAATACACATCTGGTTTGTGGCCTCCAATCAGAGAGCATCTTGCATGCCTGGGCTTTTTCTGTGTTAGATTGTCCTAAATGCACTTGAGACATGAAAGGCTGTGTCTGAATTTCATGAAAAAACATGTTTTTTACATTTGTCTTTGTGTTGCTCAGTGTCACAATTACTTTGACTTTGAGGCTCAGAATGAGTAGGTACAAGTTAATTAGATTTTCTTTCTGTTAGGCAGTTGCATGTAATTCTCCCTCAAAAACTTGCTTGAACAGAAGGTGGAAGTTGCCAGCTCCACATCTCATTCACCTTTAGGTCAACAAAGTTATTTCTTTAGCCTTTTATAGTAGGAGCAGTAGAGGGCTTTTCAGGAAAAGAAACAGCTGTTCAGTCTCGGAATGCTTCAAAGCCTTGTGCAAAAAGCAAGGATGGTCACTCTCTTTTGCAGAGAGAGTGTCAATGTAGGTTTAAATCCATCAGGAGGGGTGTTGTGGGTATTGTCTTGCTAACTGGGGGTAGTGATATTAATTTTAAAGAAGACCCCAAATCAGATTTTTCAAGGCTTCATTTTGTTTGGTATTTCAGTAAAGATCAGGCAAGACTCAAGTCTCCTTTGCAGTGGTGAAACCCCAAAAATGGATTTGTGTTTTTGTACTGGTTACTGACTGCAAAGTTCTGATCTCTTTTTAAAATGTGACATCAGTTACCCTCCGTGTTGTGTTCTAGATAAACTCTAGTTTTCTAGTACCATAAATTAGGACAATGATTTGTCTGTGCTACTATTTTATCTACTTAAAATAAGGCATTCTTATTTCTTGTTAAGTTGTGGCATGGGTGGCTCACCTGATAACTGTTGAAAAAATATTAAGGGAAGTAAAGTTACCGTTCATGTGACTCCACCTAACCTAATGTTCCAAACAAGAGTCTAGAACCTTGGGTTAGTAAATACAGATATAATGATTATTACTTTTCCATCCTTGGTTCAATAGTATTGATGTTTTGTATCAGAGGCAGCTTTGCAATCAGTTGCATTTGACACGTAACAGAAGAATGAGACAGCTTTTAGAGTTGTAAGCAAGAATAATTTCATTTTGAGGAGGCTATATCACAGGCTGTTTCTACTTTATGAAGTTGTTAAAATTCAGTAAATTCATCCTCACAGCATCTATGAGATTAATGAGTTTTATTCTGGTGAAGAAACTAAAACAAAAAATTGGTTTTTAAATTTATTTTGAAGTGTAAATTTAAGCCAATAAATGCTGTATTTTACTGGTAGTTGAGGGTCTGGTCAAACTTCATGAAGTATCCATGGGCATTTTCATATTGACCTTTGTGAAAATAGGACCCATTTCTAGACTTGCAAAGAAGCGAATGAATGTCTTTTATTTTCTGTGATCCCCCTATGAGACTGCCTAGCAATCCTGAAGTGATTGCCCCAGTGTGTTTTCCTTGGAGGAAGTTCAGTTAGTCTAACTGTGCTGTAAGTAGTACTAAATGAGGTAATAGCTGGTTACCTGGCAGCAGCTCTGGATTTCACACCTTTTAAGTATACCGGTATTTGCTCCTTACAGTTGGCAAAAGCCTGTGAACAACTGGAAGCTGGAGAATACAAATTTAGAGAGAGTTCACACTGAGTTCATGTATGGTCTTAATTTTAGAGGCCAATTTTCATCATCCGCATAAGACTAGGCAGAAGTCAGAAAATCTTGTTTCCTTTTCCGTAGTGACTCCTTTTTTTCAGGTTTCTTTGGGTTTTTTTGCCCTGTCCCATCCTTTGTGGTGCTTCAGTGCTATCTCTGCTTGTACATACCTCAGTCCTCTTTTGGAATATCCTCTCCTGCTCTGTTATGTCTGCTATCTCAGGTTTTTGAGAGACAAGAGAGGATTTTCTGTGATTTTGGAGGATGAGTGATGACTCTGGTTGATCTCTGACTGGGGTGAGGTGGAGCAGCAGCATCCATGCTCTGCCGGGTCCTTACCATCATGTGCTAGGTGAGAGAACCATCAGCTGGCTGAGACTGAAGTGGAGGAGCAGCAAAGGATGGTGGCTTTAGTCTGGAGGTTTGTCTTAATCCAGAAGTATTTTCTACGTTTGCCATAATTTTCTATGTTATGAAAAACTATTGTAACTTTGGAACTCTTAAAAAAATATTCTGGGACTTTGTATCTTGATACCAAACCTCAACAGTTGGCAGCTCTTAAAATTTAGTTTTCAATTGTATTGGGCCTTATGTGGTGTATGTTTCGATGTGTTACAGAATGAGTGAGGATCATGTCCTAATGCCAGCAGGAGTAATTGAGTCCCAGAAAATACAGCCCGAATACAAACTGCAGCATTGCTGGCTCTCTGGTGGTTTGTCAGGTTTGAAACCCTCTGACCTTGTTTGACAGCATTTATTTGATAACAGCCTCACAGAACCAACACCTTTCTTATTAGTGTGTGACTAATTATTTTTTAAAAGAGCAGAGTTGCTCAGCAGGATATGCTGACACCTGGATGGATGGATGGACATGCTAAGTGGTGTACGTGGGATGATGGAGATGGTTATCAGTGGCAGTATTTCTCTTGGGCTTGGCTTTCATTGTCTGTCTTGGATAAATTGTGAAATTCTAACTGCACAGGAATAAATAAAATGCCTTTTGCATCTGTTTTAACTTGAAATAAATGAACTATATTATTTGCAAAATACTCAGTATGCAAGATTGCACCCAGAACTCCCTGGAAATGTGTTCTGTGCACTGCATTGCAGCTTTTCTACTTGCATTGTATTGATGTTGATGCAGATTATCTGATTTACCCCAGATGAGCATGGATTTCCCCTTTGGGAGTTTGGCTTGAAAAAAAAAAATAAAATTATTAAGCAAGACCTCCTCAGCTGTTTTAATGTGTTCTTACCAC
Source organism: Psittacus erithacus (assembly GCA_009867235.2). Lineage (NCBI taxonomy): Eukaryota > Metazoa > Chordata > Aves > Psittaciformes > Psittacidae > Psittacus > Psittacus erithacus. The sequence goes on from WYDI02006589.1 coordinate 6,321, forward strand.
AGCCTCTGCCTGCAAGATCCTGTCCCTTTGACCTTCAAGTCCTGTGTCATTGCTAAAGACTGTGAAATGTCTGAGTGGTCTCCATGGAGTGCCTGCTCACAGACCTGCGACTGGGGAGATCTCACCCCAGGCTTTCGGAGCCGGCACCGTGGCATACAGAGTGTGGCAGTGGGCGCTGGGAAGCAGTGTCTGGAGCTGGAAGAGAGGGAAGCGTGCAGCGCAGGAGGGAAAGAGCTGCTGCAGCCTTGCCCAAGGTACAACCAGTGCTTTTAGCCCAGTTTTTGGAAGTAAAGAAGCCCCTTCTTGATGACTGTACAGAACAAATTATCCTTGTCCCATGTTTGTGTGTGGAAAGGATCACATATCATGCTTTCTCTCTGTCTGAAAGATCATTGATTTGATCATTGTTAACTATGATTAGTGATATTATTTGCTAGTAATATTCTTGTAATTGGTACTGTTATCTGTTGGTACTGCTATTATAATAATTACACATATATAGAAAGAAATTTAAATTATACCCACTAGTTTTTGTTTTCATATTTTAAAAACTGAGAGCAGATACTCTTGTTCTCTGTAGGGGCTTTTATACTAGTTGCTGTTCTGGAGAATTTCCTTAACTGCGCAGAGACTGGGCAGGTCTCCATGGCTGTGCTTTTACTGCCTTTGAAATAGTAATTTTTAGGTAAGATTTGATGATTCCCCTTCATCTTCCCATAAAAATTCTTAGTCCTTGAGAAAAATGGGAACTGCTCAGAGGTAGTAGCTTGGACTTTACTCAGCTTCTGTCTGGATACTTCTTGAAATGGGAAACTTTGCAGTCCCTGAGTGCTTCGTTTATGGCAATTTTTGTTCTGGCACAAGGTGAGGATTTTGCTTTTTTGGTCTGCAAATATGTGCCATTATGCTTGTCTAGGCTAGCAAATGAGGTTGCTAATTTACTTTGCAAAGAAAATAAAATATTGCTTAATATTTCATGTGACGTGTTCTGAGATTGACTGTAAAATGCTTCAAGATTGATAAAATTTTATGTGCATGCAGACAAATCTCCCTGTCTGTGAATGAGTGCGTTTAATTGGAGGAGTATTCAGTGCTCAAGTCATGAGTTCCTGGGGCTTTGCTAGATCCTGTCAAAACCTTTGATAAAGCCTTTGCAAGACATTTCTTAGGAAGGTGTAACCTGTAAAAGTATCTCTGCATCATTGGGTTCATTCAGAATCAAATGCTGATCATTTTTATGCACCCTGCTAGCAAAAGAGAGGAATTATAAAAAAAAGAAAATAATAAAAACTGCTGCTTGATTACATCCTACAAAAAGGCTCTTGCAGAGTGATTTTTGTTCCTGCCCAAACACACATCAATTTCAAAGACAATAGATTAACACATTGTCTTGCTGATTTTGTATAGGAGCAGGTGACACCTGATTGGGCTATAGTGGCTGGTAGTTAATCAGAGAGTGAATAGTCATGTGTCTGTCCCTAGTTTCTCACTTCTACTTTATGACATTGCGCTGTCTTAAACTGCAATTGATTCTAGTGGCTTGGTGTAGAGCCAGGAGAGCCAAAAAGGTGAGAACCTGCATAACACTGATAATTTTGTGGAGATGCCACTTTTGCTGTAGAAAGAAACCTGATGTTCATTTGGTATACCTCCGCTATGCCCAGGTTTTCATGAGCCTATGAACTCTTAAACCTTCCCCATCCTCCCATATCTGCACACCTTCAGTCCTTGAGGCAACATCTTCAGTGAAGTATCTGTGCGAGGTGAGGTAAACTGCCTAATGAGCTAGCCCAGAAGAATGACATTAGAATCACAGATTGATTGAGCCACTTAGATAAAAATAGAAAAAATAATAAAAACCCCCTAGTATGTAGTTGTTATTTCTAGGGATGTAATATCTCAAAATGTAGGTGGTAGGGTAGGCTATGACTTCCTCACATGATGCGCTGTTGAAAAGAATTTTGCAGCAGCGCCTGGTTAGTAGACTTTGATTTGGCCATTCAATACTGCAGAAACAAGCAGGAGTGAAAAGCTCTACTGTTGCAGTATGTGCTGTGGGTCTACCAGGTAAGGTGGTGGGGGCTGTGGCCCCCTACAGTAAGGCTGTAGGGTACAGAATTCTGTATTAATGAACAGAAGTCAAACATGTTTAAGTATGTTATTTAAGTGTTAGCAGCTGATAACAGCTGTCAGCAGTCCATATTACAGTTTACAGCCTGGTGATTTGGTGTGGGTCTTTGGGAATTGGTGACCAAGATAGTGGAAGTGCTTCACATTGGAAACTAGTAGCTTTCAGCCCTAGAAGGATATAGTGTTAATCCCTGTGAAATAATATAAAAAGTCTTTGATGCTCCTATTCTCCTTATTTCAGCATATTCCCATTCCAGAGTAATGCCTAGACAGATTATGCTTTTTTTCCCCTTAAATACATGCCACTTCATCTGTGGCTTTGCTGAGGCTTACCGAACAGTTATCTTTTTTTCTTCTCCTTACAAGAAGATGATGAATTTAAGGAGATTCAGAGGCAGAAATAAAAGGCTCTCTCCTTCATATGTCTGGTCTCAACATAAACCATTCTTTCTTTCTGGTTTGTGTTTTCCTAATTAGATTAGTTTTAAAATCTTTTAAGGTGAGAGTCCTACTCAATGTTCCAGTTCCTGTAAAGCTGGTCTTTCTATTTTTTTGGTTGATTTTAAGACAAGTAGCCATTCCTTTAACTTTATTCTTTTGGCAAGAATTTTTTAAAGCCTGCTTTAGGCACAGCAAAGAAAATGAGAAAGGACATAGACTAGAAAGAGAGCAAGTCTCTGAGCAGCAGAAAGAAGGGGATTCTCTAGAAGGTGTGTTTTAATGCAGGGACAGAGTACCCCATCATGGAATAAAGGTATGCGTTGCAGACTACATCCACGAACACAGAAAAGCAGCAGCTCAAGAGGCAGAACTTACAGATTTTACTCAGCAGGGGCAAATGTGTGATGTTATATTCCAGCCTCCTAAAAAGGATCCAGAAGGGGAAAAAATAACTTCAGCCTGTTTTAACTATTACCTCTATGTCCATGGCCAGGTTTATAGTTAAAGGTCCCATCACAGGTATATGGCAATTAGTGTAAATTTCCTGTTAAATAGGAAGAGCTTTTAATTTTATGGCTGAATTTTACAATAACTTCTTTAATCAATAGTTTAAATGCAAGAAAGTAAAACACTCCTACTGCATGTAGGACTCCAGAGTACTTTGTTTTACTTTTGGTCATTTGTTTTGAAGGGGTTAGATTAAGCACTTAAAAAGCTTAAATAAATAGGAGGTGATTCTACTTTCTTTTATTGTGATATAAATTTGGGATAGTTCAATTAAAGTGAATGTGTGCATACAGGTATAAAACTTGTGTAAGCGCTAAGAGCATAAGTCCTGTAGAGTAGAATGACCAAAAGGTTACTATAAATCAGAAAGATATTTAGTACTTGTTTGTTGCATAACTGTCACTGAGTCATCAGTTTTAAAAAGGTGTATTACATCATTTTTATCCTTGATGCGTAGCTTTCATGTTCAGTGGGAATAGATAGATTTTCCAGAATTTTGATTATGTCTTTTAATCTTTCATTTTTTGTTGTGGTTGCTATGTTACAAGACAAGGATTTAGGAAAAAACCTTTGCTTTGTTGGAAATTCAAAGCTTTTCAGAAGTTAAATGGTGGAAAATGGGAAAGTTTTAAGACCTGATTATTTCAAAAGGCTTGAGGTTACTGCTGAGATACAGGTGTGATGGTATCACTTTGTAAATGAGGCCTGTTATGCGTCCCAATTAAAGATAAGGCATTAGTGAAGTAGGAAAGTTTTGAAAGGAAATTCAGTGAACTGTGCTAGTAGGCTGCGGGAGATACACTTTGGAAATGGTAGCAACACTACTCTTCAGCCCTTGGACCATCACCAGTCATGGGCTGCAGCGATGACCTCCATTCAGCTGAGCAGCTTTGTTGTCCTCCCCTTGGACTAGGAACCATCTGTGGTGTAGCTTTGGTTCTCCAGCACCATGCTGGGCACTTCTCCTGTGTCTGCAGTTGGGTGTCACAGCGCAAGAGCATGGTTTGCCTTGATGGTGACAGAAACCTCTGGAACCTGCTCTTCTGCTTCCTAAACTGACTTTCTAGCAGAGAAATGGAGAGCACTGCTTAGGATGTGAAATGCTATTCAGCTGTACCAGCCAAGTTCCTTTCTAGACACCTCAAGCACACACTTCACTGTTCTTAAACTAGCAGTTTTTGCTTAACCATTTTCTTAAGCAGACTGATACAACTGTGTGTGGATTGTGGAGTCCCCATCTGAGTTGTTATTTAGCTAATCCTCTAACCATCAGCAATGGTATCTGTTAATCTTTGAAGTAGCTAGACCTTCTGCAAGTCAAACAGTAGTGTCAAAAACTGGAACAAGCCTATTGGGAAGCCAAAGAAAAAGGTTGAGATATTTTCATCTGGTAAGAGATCTCTAGATAAATATGGACTGCAATTGTACTGAGTTTGTATCAGTAACTAGATATCGGTAAAAGTTAAAATAAGATGTTAAATCTATTGACATTTGAAGTTATTGTCACTGATGGGTTTTGGCATAGTGATCGCAAGAGTACGCTGAAGCTGACCAACTTTGGTCCAAATGTGTAATATCCCTTTCACTTACTGCGTTATTACACTCTTCAGCCTTTGGGGCTAGGGAGTGGAGTGGCTGGGTGGCATTGACCTCTTAGCTTAATGCTGGTACTGTGCATTTCTGGTATAGTCTGCTCTAACAGTAGAATGTCCATAGTGGCACTGGTGGCTTTGGTCATCTTTGTTCAACTGGAGAAGTTACAGTAATGTGGTAAACTTACTGTGGATGTTGCTAATAATTTGCAAGTACTGGCTTAAGGTTGCCAAAGTTGCAAAAAGCCCCAAGTATTTGCGTGCCAGTAATCTCAGTTTTTTGCTAATGGCTATTAGCAAGCTTCTGATTAAATATAAATAGAGATTATTTAGTCAGTTTCTCTTCATTAAGTCATGTTTATTCTCATTGTCTTTAGTGTAGTGTGTAGATGGGCAAACTAATACCATGTATCCATGCTGCTTAAAACCCTGCAAGGAGTCTGCCACAAAGCTGTCTAAGGTCACTTAATCCATCTGAAAAAGTCTTGCATTAGGTTTCCCACTCACAGGGATAGTGCTCCCTTAGATACGTTTCTGGTGTGGTGGGCTTGTTAATGGTCATGAAAATGTGTACCTTCTAAACAACTAATGCTTGGGGATCAGGATTTGGACAAGGGTATGTCCAGCTGGGAAAAAGCAAGATGAGCTGATGGGTCTTAGGCTTTAAGCTGCTCACAGCAGAGCAGGCACTGGCTATTGCATGCAATAGCTCTTCATTAAAGACTGCTCTGCGGTTTAGTACTGTAGCGCAATATCCAGTTACTCCATGAAAATATCTGAAGGGTTTTTTTTGTTCTTTTTTTTTTTTTAAGATTTAGAGGCTGATGAAGTTTAATTATCTCTGAGTTAAGATTTAGTTCTTTTGCATAATTTTAATCACTGATGGCCTATTTTTCGTAGGCGTTAACTCTCACAGTTCACACTGCATATGAGAAGCAGGTGCTCACATCTCTAAAGGAACCCAGAGTTCACAGCTGAATACCTACGCCAGATATTGATAATCAGTTTTAAGAAATACTTCCCTAAACCAGCTATTTCTGTGGCTGTGGAAAGATGTACATGTTCTGTATTTAAGTTTCTAGTTTGAAATTGTAGACTTGAAGAGCACAATGTCCTGAAGTGGTGTGGAGGATACCTCTTCAGCCACTGTTTGATGAAGAGCACTCTTCATCACTTTTATGATGAGGAAGGTTGCATTTAACACTGCAGGCCCAAGAAATGCAATTAGGAATTCCCAGAAGGAACTACTAGAACAAAAAAAATTCATGGCTGTGCTTTATATGTTGTGGGAGTTCAAGTATTTCATGCTTGTCATGTAAGAAGTGTGTTCTTTATTTTTTTTTCTGTTGATAATAAACCCTGTAAGAGTATCCAAATTTGCACATGATACTGTATATTATTTAAGAGAGCATGACAGCTCATCTGAAAGGTACCTGTAAATTAAAAGTAATTGGCAGTATTCACAAATGTTTTCCATGGGTATGTTGCAAAATCTGTAAGTACTCTGTGGCTAGAAATCATTCTTATACCCATATTTATAACATAAGTTAAAAGAACATTGATGTGTGCTCAGGCAAACTAACATATTTATTTTTTATATAATTTTAAGATGCATGTTTTCTTGCCAAGCTGTAGTCAAGAGCAGATACTTACTATGAAGCATACACAGAATTATGATGTGGAAGGCTTTTTCTGCAGAGGCACCTCATTGTGCTTGAGTTTGCAGCAATCAGTTGGCAGGTTAACAAACACACTGTTTTAGCAACCGTGGATCTGCAGTAAGAGGAGAGAGCATTTGTCCTGAGGATAAAAGAAATAAATTATTTTGCATAGCTTACATTACACAAAACCCAAAGATTGCATGGAAAAAAATAAACTCTGAAATTTAGAGTAGCAAAGGAATAAAACAGCCAAAGTGTGAACAGATTGGTTATAAAACCAATATTACCTAAGATTTGCATTCAGGAAGCTAAGAATGTCTTCAAGCTCTTTTTTACTCCCCTGATACCGTGACCTGTGAATCAAAATGAATTATGCCTGTTAAAAGCTGTTGCATTAGAAATATGCTATACATTTGCAGACATGTTGCAGAAATCACTTATGCTTTCCACTGATACACAATACTGTTTTCCCTATAGTTTTAATAAGTTCCTCCTGGAATTTAAACTGGGTACATACCAATGGTGATTGTACAACATTCACAATTCACTGCCCAAGAACTTTATCCTTCCTTGAAAACCATTAATGCTCTTTAAGTGTGAATGGATACAGAATGGTCATATTTTTATCTGGAGCTTGCTGTGGATCACAACTTCTGGAAACTGAAACAAGAGAACTGAGTTACTTTAGCCAATCCCTTGAAGAAATTGGTAGTACCCTAGGCGTTTATAAAGCTGTCACCTATAGAAAAGCCACCTGGTGCTTGGGGCTCCATTGATGTATGTGGGGTTTTAGCTATTATGTGTATTTCAGAGTGAAACATTCAGCTCTTGGCAGAGAGGGGTGGTTTAGTGGTTTGTACTGCATGTTTGAAAACTAGTTTTTGCACTTAATCAAACTCTTAATCTTTGTTCCTTCTTTGCACCCTGCTCAAAGTGTTGTCAGGATGATTTAGTGTTTCAGAATGCTTTGGAGATCTGAAAAGTTTAACACAAGCGCTTCAGACAAATAGCAAATACTTATCCTTTGTAAATTTAACATTCCAAGTGTTTCAAAACATTCTGTTTTGGACAGGGAAGCACTGATATAAAGATTAAACCAATTGTAGTTTGTCATCTAATAAAATACCGCTCCCTCACCCATAGCTTTTCAAAAACTCTTGTTTTACCTGCTCTCTTTTATTTCCTAAGGTTTGCATGGAGGACTTCAGAATGGAAGGCTTGCCAAGCATCTCTCCTCCTTGACCAGCAGGACCCTTACCGCCACAAGCACGTAGGCCTTTGTGGAGGTGGCATACAAACTCGGGAAGTCTACTGTGCCCAAATCACCATGGAACTTGGGATGCACCGACTGAAGGAAGGTACATACGTATGGTCATTCTGAAATACCTGGCCCAAGTAGATTTGAGTAAGGTAAATAGGGCAAAGAAAAAAAAGCAAATAACATGCAGTCATTAGTAGGTTTCAGCTGGCTGATGCTAAGCATTGTATCCATGCTTACATTGTGAGGTGTTACTGACCATCAGAGGGAACAGGAGCGTGCGGTCCTCAGGGTCCTGAGGAACTACCAGGAGCTACAACCTTCTGGGGTGAATTGCTGCCAGTTCTGTAGGTTACTTGTGAGGGAGGGTTTAAAAGAATGAAAAAAGCTAAATTTTGCTTCGAGTTGAGTTTTCTTCCTCTCGTATATCAGGTAGCCCAGCCCATTGATAGCTGAACACGTTCATCTGTGGTTTTAGTCCTGGTTTAGAGTACAAAAAAAGGTGTTGCACTGCATTCCAGATATGGCTTTAGCCTCTGCTTCAAACTGATACACCATCTTTCTTGTGATCTGAAGGGGAAAGCAAAAATAATATTGTCACAACTTCTGACCAGACAGATGGTTTTTGGACTCTGGAAGTGAGTTATATTTCTTTTAGAAGAATAATGAGTAGATACAGATGCATGATGAATAATTCATTTTAGACTGTTATTTACTCTATGTGGTGCTCTTGCAGAATATGTTTTTGAGCAGAGATGTAAGATAATAAGAGCACAATATCATATCTTAGATTTATTTACTTACAAAGGCAAAGCAAATGTTTCCTGGACACCCAGTGTGTACTAGCATCCCCTCAGACTCTGGGATTATAGAAAGCCAGAGCTGTTTTAATCTCTACTCAATCCATGCATAGCTGCTGCTTCACCTCTCCCAAACATCTGGCGCTACCTTGCTCTCCCAGTACAAACCTCACTGTTGTTCTACACAAGTGTGTGATATACATGACTTTCAAAGTAAGAAAAATGCTGTTGATGAGAAGTGTGTAACATTTCTTGACTGTCTTCCTCCTTCTAAACGCTTCTGTGTTCATGTAGCCACTGTACGGCGAGTGGGTACGCAGGAAACTTTAACTGACTTTGTTCACATTTCTTTTTTTTTTTTCAATATTGTGAATTACTCAAGAAGATTAGAGGAGTGCATCTTGAAACCCTTGCAGCAACATAATTTGTAGCAGAATTGGTGCTCTATATCCAGTGTGTGATCACCTGCAGGTTTTTTCCTTAAAGTTCAGTTCAATGTAAAGATTGCAGACCATCCCCTCAATGAAAACACTGGGATGACACTTCCTTGTTTTTACAGTTCTAACCCTTTCTTTTTTAAAAAATAATTTCGTAAGAGCAACTGAAAAAAACCAAAATGTGCAGAGCAATTGTACAAGGTAAACGTTATTACTGCCATTTCAAGACAGTAGTGTGGATTTGCGGTAGTCCTTAGAAAGTGAGAACCATATTTACTGCCAACATAGTTGCATGCAAATAGAAAGAGGGCCTTCCCAGTTATCCCTTCCTATCCAGTAATATTCAGTGTGTCTCACTTGCTAGCTGATCTATTTTTGTTCTTTGAATAAATAAGGAATGACATCTTTTCAGGCCTTTTTTTCTGACAATTTGAACTGATAGAATACTTCTATCATCACTGGGGCATCTTATATTTTATTGTACCATTATTTCAGTGATGGGGGAAGATGAGGAAGCAAATCCTATGTCTAAGCCAATTTAGAGTCTAATTGCTACCATCAAAAGTATAGTAGTTTTTCTTTCTTCACCTCTTGAGTGTCTTTAAAGGGATCATTCAGGAATCAAACAAGCGAGTCTAATAGGTTATTACAGTCCATCACAGTTGTTATTCTTTAGGTTACTTCCAATGAGAATTTGGACCTAGGACTAATAACATATGTGAAAGAAAATGTGTCCTGTGGTCTCTCCAGCAGCATTCTTGGATAAAGTATGTTGAATCCTAGCTGGAGACAGGTACCATCTGTGATTTATTTGTACATATTGCTCAAAGCTCTTTTATCCCCCAAGGATATCTCTCCCATTTTTCATTTGCTTAGTCTTCCCATCTACTTTCTCTTTTATTAAAATGTGTATATTTAGAAAGGGAGACCCTGTTTTCTTGTGTCCCTATATATCAGTTATTCAGAAGGTTAAGTCTGCTGAAAACTTTCTATATTTTGATTATGAAATTCTGTCATGGGTTCAGCAGTAGCAGTCATGCTACATGCTTTTCTAATTTACAACTAAGCTTAACCACGACAAATTCCAACTTGAAGATATTGGAAATGGAAAACTTTTACTCAGGTCTTACTTTCAGAAGTGCACTGATAAGATTTTATATCTTTCTCTACCAAGAGGTGACCTATCTAAAAAATGCCTGTTTTGATCCAAGTGAGGTTATATATTGTTTTAGGCCTTAAAGAGGTAGTCCTTATTTTTAACATGGGTGATAAGTATTTGGGGGCAGAAAGTCTTCCAACCTTTGAAGTGCTTTGTAATATTCTTGCATCCTGGGACACTTAAATCTAGACAAAGCTGGCAGGGACACTTGGTAAATGTGTAAAGAGTTGTGGCTTTCAGGTACCTGTAGGTAAGCCAATGTATAGGCACTTAAGAGACTGCTATTTTTAATGTTGGCTATTCAGTTGAAGGAATCTACATCTCTACTCAGTTGTGAGGCTTTTGTTAATTTAGACTGAACTTTATCATAATTAGCTTTAAGCAGATCCTTGTGTTTTTAAAGAATCTAATTGAATTTTAACATATTAAAATTTATAATGCTTAATTTTCACACAGAGATGGTCATCTAATACTTAAAGTTTATAATTATTCTTTTGATATCCAGAGCTGGAAGCAGCAAAGCTACATGTTTGGAATGGTGCTGCATTTAAGGAGGAGACAAATTTTGCAGAAAAAGTAGCATAGAAAATGCAAGTAAGCTACCTATGTACAGCTCCAGTCTGTCTTTTCTGTCATTCATCTCTGGATACTCCCTGATCATTGAGCCTGAACATTCTGTGTCTGGAGCAAACTAGGCATAGTGGTGGACACCCTTCTTCATACCTCTTTTTTAATGTAAATCTCTTCAGTGTTATGGAAGGTCTTTTCAATAAAGCAGAAAAGCAGATCCTCAACTTATTTTCAAAGCCAGGCACTGCTAAGTGAACAGGTTTTATTCTCTTTTCTGAATTGATATAACATCTTTGTGACTGTTGATTTTATAAAATGTTATCTGAAATGTGTTCTCCCATGATGCATTTTCCCACAATAAATTTTAATTAATCTGGGCGAGCATCACTTACTAACAATCCCCAGTGTACCAACAAAAAAGACATTTGGTAAAAGTATGGAAGGATATTATGCAATGATCACTTTATGAAATTTCTCTCCTTGTTTGACAATACAACTCTCCTCTCAATCACATAAAGTCCAATAATATGGTAATTAAAATTCCTCTTAGAGCCTGGGAAAGGTGTCTATATTTATATTCAAATAATTAATGAACATATGAGGTTCCTGCATTTACTCTTCTGCCTCAGGAATTTTTTACTTCCTTTCTTGAAGACCAGGGAGTGTCCTTTTGCTTTCTAATTAAATTTTGCTTTTTGGATTTATCCAGAGACCCTTTATCAGTTGTCTGGGGGTGGCATCCTTTATAAAATTCTCCAGGAGCATCTCCTCTCTTCTCTAATAGCTGCCTGCTGTCCCTAGTGACTGGGATTGCATGTCTCTCCATATTTTCTGTGACTTTCTAACTAGGGATCTGCCTGTCCTGTCATTCTTTCATAAAATTTGTGCTTTATATATCTTGACTTTTTTTTCTTTTTTACTTATTTGAATGAGATCCAATTTACCTCTCACTTTCAGAATTTTCTTAAAATGTTTTTGGGAGCCTGTCTGCTTAAGTTTTAATTATAGGACTGAAAAGACCTTTATGACATGTCATTCTTCCTTGAATCTCCTTTATTGTTTACCCAGCATCATAAACTCGGCTAATAGAATGTGTCTCTTATTACCGTCTCACGAGCAAATCATTGAAGTTTCTTGTCTTCTTAGTATTTGTTATTTTCCATCTGAAAATCCACATTAAATTCTCATGCCTGTACAGGGTTCTAAAGTTCTTTTACACTTTTTTGGCTTAATAAGTGTCTCCATCATATTTGTCTCCATATATTTATGTTTATTTAATCTTGAATTTCAGTAGCAGGTATGTGAGGTAGTTGTGCCTTCATTATTCTCAGATACCTTTTAGTGTTACCCTGCAAAACTGCTTCTTACAGAAGTCTTTATTACTTTTATACCCCTCTTTCCTTTGAGAGATACTCAGCCCTCACCTGTTAGTAGGCAAATTTTCTTGACTTGTTCCACTGCAGTTCAACCATTTTTGATTTATTTTTTGCATGCAATTCCACCTGATTCATCTTGCATCATATTTTTTTTTATAAACTTGTGTGTTACCAGCTGTAGCAGCAAAAACTGCTTTAGTCTGTTTACAATTCAAGATTTAGTAAATACTCAAGTGCTTTTTCAGGTCTAATGGTTACTTTCTGATCCATCCCTGTGTGTATTCCCCTATGTATTTTTGTCATACAAGCCACTTGACTGACAGAATCCCCAAATGGTCTGAAAGTGAAAGTGTTGCCTGCACTTTCATCTTAAGCCCTGCTCATACAAGTCTCAAAATGATAATTTAATGGCCTTTATCCTTTCTTGTTTTCCACAAAATGTTGGGCTTTCTCTATACTTCAGTTAGGCAAAAATGTTTAATCCTTTCTTATCTGATGAGTGAACTTTTCAAAATATTCTTAATTCCCATATGGGAGATGTTTTGCCACTGTATTTTATTTTCCAGAAATTAGTGTCTCTGGAGTTACACAAAGATGAATTTGAGGTCTCCTTCATTTACATGTTGTATTATTCTGTATTTATTTCCATTCTTTTCTTTCTGCCCTTTTGTCTTTTCTAACTGTAAAATATATGGATTTGCCTCTTTGCTCTGTATGCTCTGTTTCCTAATGAAGGTGTCACATTTTTTTCCCCTGCAAGTTCTTTGTTCTGCTGTGAATCATGATCTTCCAATGCATGTCTTTTGGGGGATTAGTGTTTCAAATTGGTACATAAAGCATCTGTTCAATAAACTCTTCATTGGTACTTTTCCTATTTGAACGTGTCACCCCCCTTTTGAGTGCTATCTGTCTCGTCCAACTCTTTAGAAATAGTAAGTTGCTTGTGCAGGTTGTTATCATTTATGGCTCTTACCATGCCACATGTTTATTGGGAAAAGATGTGTTGATTAGAGATAAGCTGCACACAGGAGTTGGCATGGGATATGCGCTGTTGGAGTGAATATGAACCCTGTGCGAAGTATGAACGCTATATTAAATGCTGTTTTTTTTGTTTGGGTGTGTTTTGGGGTTTTTTTTGGTTTGTTTTTTCTTTTTTTTTTTCTTTTTTTTTTTTTTTTCAAATTTACGCTGGTGAAGCTGCAGGAATGACAAGATGATTTGCTCACTGGAAATTAGAATTTAGGAACTTTGATGTTTAAGTCCTGTTGTCCTTGTCTGGTATATAAAATTAAAAAGGAATAGGATAGAATACATTAGTAATGAGAAAACTTGACAAGGACCGGAGAGGAGAGAGAACTGATGGTCAGCAGTGGTGTGAAAAAAACCTCCGTTCAGCTGGCTCGTGGTGCAGCAGTGGAAGCATGCAGCCTGGGCCTTAGTTGTCCTAAATCACACAAACCACATTCTCAGGTGGAAGACTCCCCTCTAAGGATCTCTCTCATCCCAAACTGGTTATTTATCATTGGGATGACTGAGCTGCTTTGAGAAGATGAGAAATACACCTCTGAAGTGTAAAATATATTCAGGCAAGTCTGCGTCAGATTTATATTGCTGGGATGCAGAGTTATTGGTCTGTAAGCTCACCAAATGCTGAGCAGAATTTACGAGAGAAAACTCATATAATGGAAAAATAAATATGTAGCAGCTGGCTTCTTCAGGGGAAACCCTTTAGAAGCAAGAGAGGAAATGATTTTATTCAGTTTGTTGCAGTGCTTGAGAGTAGTGTTTAAATGTGTATTTCAAAAATTGTAGTTTGAATCCATTAGGGGAAAAACCCAAACATTTTCCCTAATGTCTTTTAGAGGTGTAATGTTTTCAGTTCTTTCTTGTCTAGAAACTAATTAAAGTAAAATGAAGAGAATAATGTACAAAAGACTTTGACAGCAAAACAAGTGCACCTTCTTAAAGGTGCCTTATAAATAATATGCCGATTTTTGTCAACAAGCTATTTAATATGACCATGAAATATTTATCCTTTATGAATACTTTGATTTATATAACTGGCTTTGGTATGCAGCAAATAATATGCTGCCCAGTCAGTTCACATGAGATAATAGGTTTTGGCTTAGGGTTTTATCTTTGAAACCTAAGATTTTAATTTCATTTGTATTTTTGTCATTAGTTCCTGCCATCTGAACTGGATTAATTTTATTTAGAATGGTGGTGGTTTGCTGTAAGTAATTTTGTCCTGCTGTTGTTACTGGGACGGGGAGCTACTTTGTGTTCAAACACTAATGTTGAGTCATATGAAAAGATAAAAGGATTGGTATGTACTAGACTATACCACAGACTGGAACAGTGGGGAGAGATAATGAAGCCAATAGTGGCTGTGCTTGTCCTGGAACAGGAAACATTTGAGATAAATCAATCTTGTGAATTTGGGTCAGCTCTTCATGGAGCAGTCCTGCTGCTTTCAGGATCTGAGCTGGCATGGCTGTTCCATGAGTGGCCTAGTTTAGTGTGTCACTATCATAGCTTTGGGCCACCCTTACCATGTACCAGTATCATAGACACATTCATAGTGGTGCTTTTGTTGTTGTACCAGGACTGCTGCAGTGATTCACAGAACAGATTTCTGCTCCTTGGTGCTCCTTCCTGTTGAATGAATGCAAAACTTAGTGATGGGCAAAGTTCACACTCTTATGAGGCTTTCATGAAGTAGATCACCACTTCTGAGTTTTCTTCCCTGTGTTCCCTGTGGCTTCTGTCACCCCATCCAATCTGTCCTAGTGGTTTCTGGCATCTGATGGCGTTTTCTGAATAATAGCCATCAAGGCTCAAACACCCTGGAGAATTCCTTTTTCTTTCCTGTTGTTTCTTTCACTGGCACCCCAGCATCCCAATTACCTCTACTGTTTTTCCTGGACACTCTTGATGACTTTTTCCTCTGCTTTGCTCAGCCGTGTGACTGCTGGCAGGAAGCCCCATCTTCACTCTGAATTTTGCCAGATCTGCAGTTTCTGTTTATAATCTCTGCAAATTCTGCTGTAGCAAAGCAACACAGTATTCCAGTTGGAATCAAGATCCAATTGTACAGCAGAGGGTATGGACACAGGGAAACTTTTAATACCATGGAGTGCTAATAGTCTGTATCACTTTAATAAAATTGCGAGGATCTTTATTGTTCTGGAATACATTAAACTGTTGTTGCTCTTGGCAATCTGCTATAACCCTCTTTCATGCTGTGATTAGCCTTCTATTCATACTTTGTTTCTTGTCTATTAAATAGATTTTAATTGAAAGTAGGACTTTAACTTTGTGCCTTGTGGCTTCAAAAAGAATTGATTCTTCTTAAAGGTAAGAAGGAACCCTTTCCATCAGGCATGGGGTGCATTAGGCTTTGTGGCGGAGGGGTGCACTAGACTAGGGTTGGCACCATTTCCAGGCTAGTTAAATTGCCTTCAGTACTTCTCCTTTGTCTAATGTTTTGGTTTTGCTATAAAAACAAGGCTTTCATGTTAGAGAAATTACTTACAAGTGTTTTGCTGAGTTAATCCCTGTTATGTCTTACACATGTAAGATTTTTTAATAACATGACTCATTCCTTTGTGATTTTCTCAAGTAATTTCCCCTTGTGTTAATCCAAGCGTCTTTGGTTCATGAGTCCTGGCAAAGGCAGTAGGAACATTCACAAAGATATACCATCTCTTTCTTGTACCATGGCAATCATTAATTTGGCTTAGTTCTGCCAAAAGATAAGCTAAGCATCTGGATTTATTGCCTTGAGAATTGAATATTAGCTAAAATATGGCTGCATCAGTGTATAAGAGACAGGTCTGGTACTCTTTGAGTGTATCCCAGGCATGTTAGTGGTATTTAGAAATGCCTCATTTAGGTGTTAATGTCAAAAATACTTGTTTTTTCATTGGAAGAGGGAACTAAAGTTAAGGTCTGGGAAAAAAATGTGTTATTTACCTCCTGAGGAATTGAAAAATGAAATTTGAAAGGAATCACTGCAACCAAAATTTCATCCTATACATTTCTCCATGTGTCTGGTTGTCATTGCTTTTTAACACAGTCTTGGTATGTATGCCTGCAAGTATATGTGCATATGAGTATATTCACAGATAATTTATTTATTGTATTAAAATTACGTTATGGAAATAATCCTATCAGAGCTGATTTTGTCTCCCAGTCTTCCTCCAAATCATTGCCTGAGTAAAAATATATAGGGAAACAAGATACTTTGGAACCCAATTTATTATATCCTGCTGGTAGCAATAACCTGAAAATAACAGCAAATAGTAAAATTCAAACTCGAGGCAGACACTAGTGCTGGGAGCAGCTGTAGTTGCATTTATAAAGGATAGATTCAATATAACAGCTATAGAAATGTGCAATGTTTCAGAGGCTCCCAGATTAGTGCTTGATTGCTTTTTCAAGTTTGTTCTATAGATCGGGAAGAACACAGGATTTTAAAAGGTATGAACAAGTGTAATAAATAGGCTGCTACTTCAATCGGAAATATTACTTCCCTCTCCCACCCTTTACTTCCCTGGCTTCTGCCTTTCCCCTTCACCCCAAATATGGCTAATGTTTTTCAAAGGTAAATAATTATGCAAAAGGCAGTGTATGAAAATTCTGGCATTTAAAAGGTTCACAGGAAAAAAACCTACCTAATAGTCAAAAAAAAAAAAAAAGAAAAAACCCGAATTAATTACAATATGAAAGAATAGCACTAGAAAATCACCTCAAGCTATTAAATAAAACAGATGGAAATCAGGGTTGTCAATCAAATGGCTGAAGAAGAGATGAAATTCCTTTATAGAGGACCCCACCGGTCCATCCAGTCACTCTGGCTATCATGCCAGAATGACTCTTCATACTTCCTGGTTTTGGAAAAGGATGGTATTGTATATGTGTTTATTAATGCAGCTTGTTTCTTTTTGTACTTATCTTATTCCTGAAGACTTTCACTGGAAGATTGTGGTCAATGTAGAGTATAAACTGGTACTCTCAGTGACACGGTTTAATGGTGGTCTTGGCAGTCCTGGGGTAATGGTTGGACTTGATGATCTTAAAGGTCTTTTCCAACCTAGTTGATTCTATGAATCTATAATTATGTTAGAATAGTCTGTATTTTCTGATTTACATTTTGCAAAATACATAGAATTAGTTAAGGAAGTGAGTAAACAAGCAGTTTTATAGCACTGACAAGTAGCATGTTGGTCCTGGGAAAAGAGCTCCCAGTGCTGGAATTAGATAGGCATTAGCCTGAGGGAAGAAGAGGAGCAGGAAGGTGGTTGATAGGGATTTCCTCCAGAACAGGAAGGAATCTTCCATGAGTCAGGGATGGCTGGTAGGTTCAGCCTACCAACAAAAATCTGCCCCTTTACCTTTTTGTAATGATTTTTTCTTGTTTTTTTTTTTTTTTTTTTTTTTTTAAATCCAAAATCCATTTTAAATACCCTCGGCACCACTGGTTGTAGCTGGTTAATTTTTGAGGAGAACCAGCCTGCTTTATCTAGTGGCTTCCACGTTTAAATAGTTAAATTACAATATAGAAACAATATAAAAAACACTGAGAAGGGAAGAGTTATTGCTAGCAATGACACCTTGAGTTAAAGCAAAGTAGGACTGGACTTTATTCCTTGGGTTGACCATCTGCAGTCTATTTCCTATAATTTCTTCAAGTGAACTTTATAAAAATGATACAGTTTTGCAAAACTTGATGCTGAAAGGTAGATTAAGTCATGCATGACCTTTTGGTAAAATAAATACTATTATCCTTAAAACTCTAACATTAATCTCATTCTGTCACTTAACTTGCAAGGTCTCTAGAAAAGGTATGTTTATGTTATCTTTCAGGTGAATTTATGTCACCTCATTGTAATCTCTAAATGAACATGTCTAAAACCTTACAGTGTCACAGAAAACATTCAGAAAATAGTCTTTTTTACTAACATATCTTTCAGCTTAGAATTAAATCTATTTTGTTGTTTAATCCTGTTGTTCTGATGAGCGGGAATCATAAGCACTGATATTGGTATGAAATCTCAGTTTCAGGATGTGCAGATCAAAATTTATTGGGATTTTGAGCGCTGAAGTCTTGTGTTTAAAAGAAAAACAACTTGTATTTTTCGTCAAACTGTCCATTTTAAAGAAAATGGTAAAATATCAAAAAAATTAAATTCCTCTTTAGTATTTTCATAAATTCTTTTCAAGTCAATTCCATGCATGGAAGCAAAGAAAAATAGACATTAAACATAAAAATGAGGATAAAGCAGAATCAGTAGCTATAAAAATTAATGAAGTCTCTGTAATACCATGGCAGAGTAAACTCAAACAAGCCTTTGCCTTTTGAAAGACTGCTTTGATATTGATTTATCTAAAGAGAGCCAAATTCAGCCCATAATGTAATTAAAATGCAATATTATATAATGACTCAGAAGATAGATTTAAGAGTCTTTCCCCTTCTTTTTGTTCTTCCCACTGCCCCTCATAAAAAGGCCAGAGAAGTTAATTGAAACTTAAAGTTCGTTGAAATCTCTTATGGCAAAGGAAATTACAAAGGGAATTGGCTTTCCAATGTTATTGTCAGTATCAGCTAAACTGGTACTTGGCACAGTTTGGGGTTAGTTCATCTCTTGGATGAAGAGGTTTGGAGAGCCATGCCTGCCTTCGGTGTAGGCAGCTCAAGTACATGTTAAGATGCTTTCTGTATCTGTCTGCATAGAAGAAAGAGAACTCTGCTCAATTTTGTTCAATTTATTTAAATTTTATTTTTATTTCAATTTATTGAAAGTAGATGGAGAAAATTCAAGGGTTTAGACCATGCATCTGTAATGCAGATGTGGCAGTGCCCCTTGGGGAATGAACACGGGTAGATTCCCCCTTGCTCAGGTTTGTATTATCTGCCTCTGCCTGGCTCCCAGTTGCAGTGTGAGCTTTTTTGGATTTCCTTCTCATATGTCTTTCTCTTTGGTATGATATAAAGAGGTCTCCTTGGCCATAGGTGTGGGGGATTAGATTCTGATTTGTCACTACAGCATTGTTGAAAATCAACAATGAATTTAGTTTTAAAGCGCTGTTTACCATTAAGCTTAGTTTTAGTTAGCTGGCTGAATATGGATGATTTAGATAAAACTTTAGGTGCCTTGCTGAACGCAGGATTAACTCTTTGCTCTAGGAGGTAAGACCCTAAGAAAGCGCTGGAGTTTGGTGTAATTCTGGAAAACTTAAGGCCAGCAGTAAAGTCTGGAGCTCCATGCATTGGTCAGGGCAAGGTTACAGCCCTGCTTTTCTTTTTTCCTTTCTTTTTTTCTTTTAGTTACTAGACCAGTTGATGGGAAGCTATGCCTAGGACCTTCTCCCTCCGCCTCCCAGCTGTGTAATCTGCCATGCCCATCCAAATGTGTGGTATCTGCTTGGTCGGTGTGGGGCCCCTGCCTTCACGAGAACTGCCAGGACCACCCCAGAGGAAGAGGTAATGGCTACTCTTACTGTTTTTGCAGTGTTTGGGGATCTAAAGCAGGTAATGAAATATTACGGTAAGATTGCAGAAGCAGTTGCGTCAAATTTTACATTGGAAGCTAAATGTATTTTTTTTTTTATAAGTTAATTTAACCATAGGATGAAGCTCTTTGATGTGCATTCAGGAATGGAATATGACCTTTAACAGCTTTTTGCGGTTATTCTTGGGAGGAAAAAAAACCAAAAAACCAAACCAAAACAAAACCAAACAAAAAAAAACCCCCAAAACTTAGGAAAAGAACAAGATAAGATTTTCAGCCTGATTCAGATCCTTTTATCCTGCACTGAACTTGTAGAAAAAGAGGATTTCCTGGGATAGCAGCTGCAGACCTCCGTTGTACCAGGCTGTCCCTCTCTGACCCGCCTTGAAAGTCCAGTTGCAGGCCTGGATTCAAGGGCAATGCTTGAGTGGGGTTTATCCCACAGCCCTACCATCTTGGAGTTAAGGTGATGCAAGAGATTGTTCTCATTGGTCTGGATTTGTTTTAAATTCCTGGAAGAAGAGTATGCAAATATAATTTAACTCCTCTGGATCCTTATTGACTAGTCTAAATGTTTGTTGCTGCAACACTTAGAAACTCGTGGCAAAGCCTTTCCTAAGGGTCTGAGCTGAAAAGGTGACTGTTGGAGTTCATGTCAGGGAATGAATACTATTGTTTGGAAATTACACTTATCTGAAAACAGCATAAGTTTTTGAAGTGATTTGAGCTGGTCAGAATTTTTCAAATTAAAAACAAAATGTAAAATAATAATGGTTTAATATAAAGGTTTGCAAACCCATTTCATTTTTAAGTTGTTTTGAATGATTTCATTTTGCTGATTTGCAAATAGTGGAAGTTTGGTCTGTTGTATTCTCTGGAATGTTTTATTTTTTTTTCATTTCTGTTTCATGGCCAAGGCATTTCCATGTGGCCTCCACTAATGCTGTATATTTGTCCCTTGTCTGAGACTGTTGTAAGAAAGACCAACATGCATTTTTTTAAAGTCTTTCTTAGAATTCTGTCATTTACATAACAAAACATGCTGAAAGATACTGGCACATTAGTTCTGCATTTTATATAGCAACATGACTTTCGGTTTTATTCAGAAGGAGGTAGTTTATGTAATCAATTCTTTCATTATTTCTGTAACCTTTTCCTTCTACTTTGCATTTGAGTCTTCCAATTTAATAAGATGTCATTTCAAAGAGGTCTGATATGCATTATGTATCAAAAATCCTTACACCTTCATAAAGCAGAATACTAATTTCTTAGTAAACTGCTGTGCTCCATCTCAAAACAAATCTTTTCATTAATGGATTCCCAGGCAGAATATAGATGTCCTTTATATCTTCAATTCCTTTAACTGTTTCTCTCTTCTTATCTTAATGTTGTTATTAGATTAATATATGCATCAGTGGCAAATTCCTATATTTGGACAAGTATATTTCTATCTAATGTTGATGAAAGGGAAAAAGAAATACGAAAAATGTGGGTTGTTGGAATCCTTTACATGCTCTTAAATTTTGCATACATATACAGCCAAGTGTTGTCCTAATCAGTTCATTTTTTAAGCGTTGTACCCTGTTTTTTCTTTATATTCCCCAGTTCCAGATGACCTAGATAGTCCTCTTGTGACTAGATTATTGGTATAAATAATTTTTTTTGCTCGTCTAGTTAATTCAGTTTCTATTTTTCCAGGCTTTAGAATGAGACAAAGGCAAGTGATTGTGGATCCAGTAGATACCCTGGCAGATTGTCCGCATTTAATTGAATCTATTCCTTGTGAAGACCCAGTGTGTTACGAGTGGGTTGTTTCAGAAGGAATATGTGTGACTGACCATGGAAAATGTGGACCTGGAAAACGCATCCTGAAAGCTGTATGCAAGAACAAGAAAGGTATTTAATGGTATTGTCTTAACAGCCCCATGTTTTTTGTGCCCCCTTCTAAAATGGCATTCTGCTGCAGAGCAGTTGTGATTATTTGCAATAGCTCCTTACTGAATTTTTATGAAACTTTCAGGTTTTGATGCCCCTAGCATTTCCTCTGTGCTCAGTTTTTAGTATGTGGTCTGCATATTTATATCTTGGAGTAACCCTGTTACAATCATGAGAAGGGATGCTCAATTATGCTGCCAAAATTTAGGCAAGAATTAGATGTAAATGAAATGATAGTACTAAATAATACTTGGCAGCAGTTTGAGACGTACAGTGTGTTCGGTTTACAAATTGTTAATGAATAAGTACATTTTTATATGATGTTTACAAACAACCAGCAAGAGCTTATTTCTTGTGCATGGTTTGAACCTCAGCCAAAAGTTTCATTTCTTGATAAGGTCAGTGTTGACAGATCTTTAGATTCAATTACATGGAGCACAATTTTGCAGACCTTAGTCATGGTGAGACAACTATCATCTCAAAAGTGGCAAAACTGTGGAACTGTAGAGCCTGATATTATGTCTGAAATGGAGAATTCTTCTTTTATATGGTGCTGAGACCACTCACAGGAAACAATTTCAAGTTGATAACAAGAGGGGTTAATTGGCAAATGGCTAAAAAAAGGGTGACACGTATGAGGCATTAGAATCTGACAGAATGAAATGATGGCTGTTTCATCTGAAGATCACAGATTCTCCTGAAGTACTTTTAAGAATATGTGGTTTTCTTGTCAGTTTGTGACAATGGGAAAGAAAGAAAAAAAAATAATAAATCTGCAACTGCTATAAAATGACATAGCCAAAGACAGCAAAGAGCTGTCTCTGAATGTTGTCTGAGCAGTTTCTTCTGGTGTGTAATCGTAACTGTAGGTCCATTCCTGAAGCAGTGTTTGCAGATACAGTCTTGTACTGCTAAGAAGCACCATGTACTTCACACTGTTAAAACTGTGCCAGCATCCATTTTTATGCAGCAACTTGAGACTCGGAAGGAAAGCATAAAACGTGGCAGATGCTCATTGATCTCTGATCAAACTGTTCTGTGTCTGTGATCCTTAAGAAGCCATACCTCTAAAGTGTCTCTTCTTCACTTAATTGTTCAACAAGGGATTGGAAGTCTCATAGTACCCTTTTTATTTCAATTACCTATGCATATTTTAGATACAAAAGCAATAAAGTCGGGACATTCTTCCAACCCCACCACCCCAACGTAAACATTTTCACTGGATGTGTTCATTGCCCATTTCTAGCTGAGGTTTCACAAGAAACTATCTAGATCACTAGGCAGATTAGAAGCACTGGCTAGAACTACTTTTAAGCTTTCCTGAATTTTTGATCCACTAGGATAAAAAAAACTTGGGGGGGGGGGGGGAAATTGTTTCTTCTTCTGTCAATCCAGTAACACTAGTTTGTTTATAACCTTTGTTCCTTCTCTAATGTTCTCTTAAATAGATTCTAATTGCAATAAGTGGTCTGTTTTGTTAGGTATAAAAGCTGGAGTAAGCTGCAGAGTTGCATAAAGTTTTTTACCTGGAATAGTTGGTTACTTGGTAGTGGGAAGCCAGTAGGGAGTTGTGTGAAACAGAGATACATCAATTACAGGTAAATAGCATGAGACCTATGCTAATGGTTAGCATTATACAGAACTTAAAAATTCTGTACAAGTAACTGCCCTGCTGAAAGCATTTAGAACAGCTGCATTATGGGCTGATATTTTCATTTACTTAAGCATCTTTTGTAGAATTCAGCTTTGTATCCTAAAATCCAGTCATTTATCCAGTCATCGTGTCTTCTGTGCCTGGCATTTTTGTTCAGTATTCACACTTAATGCCTAAAGGGATTAAAACCCAAAACATTCTTTTTTGGACTCTGTTAATTTACAAAATCCAATGTAGCATGATCCTAACAACAATTTATTTGGGCCTGGAGTATGTTGATTAGGGTACTTTGGGTCTTACTTGTATCCTTGCCTGCAAGCTGTCTTCATTTTCATATAATGCCAGACTTTTTGGCATGATGATCTCTTCTTGTTTCAGTGTGTTAGTTCACTGCTCTTTAGAAGTGAGAAATAGCTGATGTATCAGTTCTTTTTGTGTCAGCCATGCTACAGAAGAGCTTGGCATCATGGCTTCTTGCCCTTGCCCATCTTCTCCTCTTCCTTTACGCACAGCATGGCCAAACCTGTGTCCTTCACTAGCCCATGTTCTGCTGTATAATGCAGTTGCATACTGCTTTCCATGGCTCAGAGACCTGAGGCCTTTTGTCATGAGTAGATGCAGTTTTTGCTTGACAAAACTGAGCTTTAATTACATTGACTGCAGTTGAAGGGAACTGGCCATGTTTCCCAATCCTCTGTCCCATAGTAGACAACTCTGCTGCTGCCAGCAGAGCCTGTGGGATCCCATTGGCCTAAACTTCTCTCTAGCAAGGTATAGCTTGGAGGTTCATCTTTGTCTCTTATATGTGTTTACAGATAGTGAGTGAGGTTAACAAGGCATTAGCCCTTCTCTGTCCCACTTTCAGTCTCCCCAGCATCTTTTTCCCATGCCACATCTCTTGCATGCTTGTGGTGCCAGCCTGGGTCATGAGAGAGGGTTGGGAGGAACCTGTCTGAGAGATGTGCAGGGAGCAGTGGCTAACATATTTCTCTAACAGAAACCTCAACTTCAGAGCCCCTTTTAGTGTTCTTTCCTTCCATTTTAAGAAGCCATCCTTTATGGTGAGAAGATTTTGTGGCACTGACCCAAGTAACAAAGTGCCGCTGGCCTGAGCTGGAGCTTGAACAACTCAGGAGCAAGCTGCACATGGGTCTAACTCTGGTTTGCAGGGTTTTGCCAAAGACTTCTCTGTTAAAGCAGTTTCTCTTTGTAAGGGCTTGTATGAATTCCAGTGATGTAGCATTCTTACCTCCGCTTGGCTTGGAGGTACAAAAATGAGTTTTTGTTTCTTAAATAGGTTCATGTAGGGGGTCCATAATGAAAGGGCCGTCATAGGGCACATACTACATACAACACGTTTTCATTGGGTAGCTAGAATCTGTGATTTGCAGTAGTTAATACAGATGAGGAGGAATGAGAAGACCATAATCATCTTGTAACTTTGTCACTGTTAGGTGTCTCTGTTCCCACCTAGTTGCATCTCTAATCTCTGTTAATAAGTTGTTAAACATATATATTATGCTTGCTAGAAAATCTTAGGGTCTGGTCCATATCCTTCGAGTTCAACTCTTCTGTAGCATCAGAAGACAGTAATGTAATAAATCAAATGAAATTAAATAATGTGTAGAAATGTAATAAAGTAATGCATAATATGGGAAAAGACCTATATTGCATGCTTCTTACAAACAAAATTTTATCAGCAAACTGTTTTTATTTAGTCAGTGAAGGACAGTGGATACTTCTGAGGAAGTGAAGACAAAAGAATAGTACAGGAAAATGGAAGATGCTAGTTACAAGTGGATTGTGTAAGTGTATCATTGGGTACCTGGATCTGTAATTTAGATCAAAGAATTTATTTGCAAACTCTTTCTTATATTCGCACATAACCCAAGGATTATTTGTGATTTCTGTCAGTCTTTGTTTTAGGTTGTTCAACAAAGAATTGCATAATCTCTTGTTTGTAATGTATTCTTGATCAGATGGTTGCAAGTATTTGACATTTGGATTTATGCAGTCTTGATTAGAACAGACAAACATTACTGTGTATTGACCAGATGAAAATAACTCTCTAAAAACTTTCCAGTTCACTTGGTCTCCTTAAATGATGCTGCTCAGTAGATACAAAACCACAAACACGGTCAAACCTTTTTAATTTTAAAATGCAATTGGACAGTAGCCCAAATATATTGGGTTTCATTTTTTGAAAACAGTGATTAAAATAATATTTTTTGTGCTCTGCTGCTTCTTCCTTTGTGATAGGTGCAAGCACTTTGAGTATGGTGTGACAAAGGGAATTCAGTGTTGTAGTAGTGTGCAGAAAACTGCAGATAACATTAGACAGCAAGACTTGGCTCAGGGTGCAGCAGGTTAAAGTTCAGTCCAAACAGGAGCTGGAGCTTAATTGTTATTTTCCATATCTGTTTTAGGCTGTATTAATAATAGAAAAATAGATTGAAACAAAACAAATGTTAAACCAAATTACAGTATTTGAAAATGCACATTATGGTCATGTAGCTTGTGAACACAGCAGTTCTTTTAATGAGGAGTACAACCTGAGACCATACGTAAGAAGGAACTACAATAAATTCATATAATAAATTCATGCAATAACAAGTATGACTCATAAAGTAACAATTCATTTTTCTAGCCTGTTATAACTGTTTCTGACAGTATTATAAACTGAATCTCACCTATTAGCAGTAGTCTTGAATTGATGCAAAATGTTATTATTCAGAATCATAGCTGCAAGTTGTCAGTCTGGTTTGTTGTAATTTCCATGTCATCAGCTATTAATTTGCTTCTGCTTGTTCTGATTCCTACCAGAAGAACTGTTAATAACAAGGATGATTTTTCTGTCATAGTGAACAGCATAGTCTCCAAATGATCAAAAATAAGAAATAGTTTATAAGCCAAAGGGTTCATTGTTTTAATCAGAATTTATCAGATTGGCAACGAGGTTTAATGCAAAGGTGGTGTGATTTTGCTGGATTCAGGCTGTTTTCTAGTTAACCAGCCCAATCACAGCTCAAAAGGTGGTAAGTATTTGCCTTTCTAAACTGTCAGTCTGGGTATAAGGTTTTCTTAATTTTGTGGGGTTGCCTTCCTTTCAGTGTACAGTATTTATAACAGTGCTGAGTAATCTCTTGGTTCCTTATTCATGCATAGTTCACACAGTGGTAGGGAAATGCAGGTACCAAACTCAGAGGAGCAGAGTTCAGAGGTTGCAGAAGAACATTGCTTTCTATCTTCCCCTGTAGCGCTCAAATGACTGTTCCTGGGACCTGTCACAAGCCACCTTCTTCAGCAGCTTCTGCCTCACTTAGATGTTCTCAGGTACTTCTTTGGAGGTTTCTGTTCACCCTCCCTGCCATATATGAGGAAAATATCTGGCAAATCCTGGGACTCGCAGCTGTAAGGGGTAAACCACTTTGCTAAGACAAACTTCCTAGATGGTACCTTAGAAATTAAACATGCTGGAATCCTACTGTCATAGCTGTGATGGTGGCAAGATGTTTTCTTTTAAGTATTCTCAGTGGAATAAGCTGCTGGCTTCAATCTGCAAGAGCTACCTAAGCTGCGGCAGAGCCCATTGCCTAAGCCTGGGCTTACTGAGCCTCACAGCTGCTGGACATGGGGCTGCATGAGCAGCGGCAAAGAGCAGTCAGGACCGTAAATGACTGTGGAGTAAAAAATCAGTCACCCTCATTTCACCTTTATTCTAGTATTGCTATTGCTGTTCTGGCAGTACTGGTTAGAGTCAATGCAGCACAAAAGTTTTGTTTTAGATTTCTGTGCGATCTCTGCTTCTAGGCAGTTGGTATCCAGAACGTGGAACTTCCCAAGAAGATGAGAAGGTTTTTGCTTTAAGTGTTAATAAGTTCACTGAAAGAGTACATTTTGATTGAAATACATGTTTCCAAATTTCTATTCCGTTTGACAGTTTTACTTGTAAAATTGGAGAACAGTGTTTCAGAGTAAAAATGTGTCAGCATTTTTAGATTAAATGATTAATATTTGTTTTTTTTGGTAAATGAACTAGGCCAAGTCTTAAGCAAAATTAAAAGAATATTTTTAAAAGTGGCTGTTAATATAAAAGCAAATATTCCTTTTAGATTAAACCAGCATTTTGCCTTATCGTGAAATTACTTTTTTCCTCAGTCATTCCCAGTCTCTCTTCAGTCTATTTAAAACAGTTATAGAGAGTTTTTTTTCTTTCCCTTGGTTCAGTGCCCAAGCAGAAATCCATTATTCACACAGCTCTATTGACAGAGCAGACACTGAAATCCTGTTGGAATTCAAGTGAAGAGTAAAGGAAAGTGAGGTAATCAAATCAGTGTTATTTTAAGATCCAATATTATGTTCTGCCAGAGTTTGGCAGTGAAGCTCTTCACTTAGGGAAGCTGAAGACTCTTTGGGGGTAGAGTATTAATAACGGTGTGCTCTGTTACCTGTCTGTACTCCAATTCAACCACGGCATGTCCTGTGCTCCCTAAGAATGGTGGTCTGAAAAGGCAGCTTGCGATGCGTGCTTTGCTTGGTTCATGGCATCATGAGAAGCAAGAGCATCCTCAACAGCTTGCTTGAATCTTCCGGAAGGAAGAGGTTGCAAGTA
The DNA here is from genome assembly GCA_009867235.2 of Psittacus erithacus. NCBI lineage: Eukaryota > Metazoa > Chordata > Aves > Psittaciformes > Psittacidae > Psittacus > Psittacus erithacus. The sequence continues at coordinate 33,967 of WYDI02006589.1, forward strand.
GAGGTGTTGTCTGGTTTTATTCCTGGTTGAGGGCATGAATCTAGCACCTTTCTGAGATCTTCTATTTTAACATAAATCTCAGCAAAACTGAATTCTTACCTGGGGAGAATTCTTGGGTTATCATCTTTTAGTGGATTAATAATATAGAATGAATTTGTAGAGTCTGTTTAATTTCTCAGAGAAAAGATTTCCTGTGTTCAATTTATTGAAAGTAACTAAAATAAATTCTTTCTGACATACTGGAGTAAGATGTTAAATCTCTGTTGATGTGTGGTGTTCAGTGACACAACAATGTGCCTAATGGTATCTCTAGATTTTGTTTCTCCTGTAAGAGTAGCATAAGTGTAGATTGGTATCATTATTTTGGAGACTAAAACTTTTTGAAAGTGTAAGAAGCAGTTTTGGTTATAAAATTAGAAGACTTGTTTTGAAGTTGAAGTGGAAATGCACCTGTCTTTAATCTGATCTTCATACCTGGAGTAACAAAAATCAATTTTTCTTCAGTGGTGTTTTTTTGAGATCTGCCTGTAGTGGAGCATACCCATGAGGGCTTCGACTTACTGAGAGGGATGGGTGGAGGGTGTGCTTCTAGTAATACACAGTGAATGAGAGAATGATATATAGCTTAAAGTTAAGTAGCTCGGTTGATGGATTAAGAACTGTTTTGTCTTGGCTTTTTAAATCATTGAGGTTCAAAAAGACAGATTTATATACGCTTCAATCAAACTTTGTGTGCTGTCAGCATTAACAGGACAGTGGGAGTTTTGTCTTAGGGGGTGTGATTAATGCATAAATGTTATGGACTGTCGTGTAAATGCAAACTGGAAGTGAGAAAACTTCAAACCAGTGAGATTTTGAATTAATTTGTAGGGAATGGTAAAATCATCCAGTTGCTCAACACACTTGCACATATAATCAATAAAATTAAACAGGTACCAGCTCTTCTAAGCCTGCAGGTTCAGTTACTGTTGTGGGGCTCAGCCTTCTGTATCATATCACTCATTCCTCCTCTTAGTTCATGAGTATATTCCACCATACTCCATTTTTGGAGCTGTTGATCCCAAATGGTGTATTTTCCTGCGTGATAGAAACACAAATCCTAGAAGGCAATATGCAGAGCCTTCTAGCAGTCAGATAAGACCCCTACTTCTCATCTTCTCATTTTGCAGCCTGGTTGAAGGAGCATATTGCAGTGCAGTAGCAAGGCTGATGAGTATTAGGAGTGTTTCAGGAATCCTGAAGAATGGTGTGTGGTTTGTTCTATGGACTTTTTATTTCTTTTTGTAGTCATAAAGATTGATATTCTCCTTGAGCAGGCTGGCTGTTTACGAGCCATGTGGAGTGGATGTAGTTACCTCAATAAAGCCTTACAGCAGCTGGTACCATGCCAAATATTTGATGTCTCCTACTGGAAACGTTTAAAAAGACAAAATGCAGATTGTGACCTGCTTTAGGACTGGTGTACTGACAATTTGAGGACAGACACCATCATGACTTCAAGAGAATTTACTGTCTCTGCATCCTCTGCTAATAAGATAAGCTTTAGGTTAATTTTAGGGTAAGCTGCTGAAAAATAAGAGCTTTATTTGCTTTGTCACACTTTAACAGTTTTACTTCATTCAAGATCATAGCAAACATATGGCCTGCCAGCCAAGCAAGATAGATACACAAAAGTCTAAACAATTCTTGTAGTAGCTACATCTGTGGAAATATCTGTGCCTTAAAGTAAGGCATATTGTACTAAAGTACAGGTTGAAATGTATAATGTTGGAAAGCTGGAAGGTTGTGGGTTTGAATCTAAAGGATACACTCAAACATATTTTGATTAATTTTATCTTTGAATGCAGATATGATGCGTGATTTCCAGCTGAGTCATGGCTGTGCTTTTTCCAGTGCTGGTGGTGTGATTTGTGTCAGTTATCCAGAAGGCAGCTATCATTGGTATCCAGTGGTGATGTTAGCTCTTGTGTAGCTGGCAGACAGAGATACTAGTGGAGTTGGTTAGGGATATAGCCAGCTTTCATCCTTTCTGTGCTTGTCAATGTAAGGTATTACAGCTACCTGTGAAAATATTTTTTCTGTGCCAGCTGAGGTAAGTGTGAGCTTGTGGTCAGTACCAAATGCCCTTGAATGAACGTCTATGCACGATTCTTTTCAGTATCTAGTGCTCCTTTTTGATACCTAATGTCTCCAAAAGATGTTTTTTCAAGACTTCAGAGCAGTGTTAAAACAGTGAGGGCAAAGGCCATTTCTTCCCTATGGCTGTTTCTGCAGCGAACAGATGAATTTTCAAAGATCCAGCTCCCAATTGCACTAGTGAGAGGGAGCAGCAGATACTGGTTCTTTTTTTTTACTTAATGAACCCGAGCTTCAAGCACCTGTAGATATGGAACAAAGGTTCAAAGTAGCCCTTTCAGAAAGGTGAATTATAACATTAAGAAAAATACAAACATCAGTTATTATGGCAAGATCTGTACTGCCCTTTGTGTTTTAAATGTTATGGAATGAGTTTGACATAACTTGATATGAATTTGTGATACAGGTTACCTAAAGAGCATGCGTGTGTGTGTGACCCACAGGTCTGTTGCATTGGTGCAAGAGGTTTGAAGAAACTGTAGAGAAGGATTAATTTTGTATACTAGGCTAATGCAAATTTGCAAATGCAAATGTATACTTTTAACCTATTTATTAAGAAACTGGTTTTTAGGTTATTTTTATTGAATTTGATGCTTTCTACTCTTTCAATTATAAGAGTGAAATAAGGGCCCTTTATTGTATTTTATAACTGTGAAAGTATTTGTATTCAATTTTTTAAGTCCAGAAACCAAATCTTAATATAGATTTATTTGGTTTTGCCCCTCACAGTATATTGTAGATAAAAATCTTAGATTGTTTCTATAAGAAACAGCAAAAATATCTGTAAAGTGCCAAGAGCAATTCCTGTTTTCTCAATGAAATGAAGCATGCAGCATAAACTAAGCATAATTTCACATACATGTTGAGTTTATATTCTTTTTAAAGGGCTATTGTACTTCTTAGGGAATGCTGATTCAAAAAAGGGATATGTGAGCAAAATAGGATCCTTCTTGAACTGTATTGGAAAGGTAGGTAGATGAGAAGTTCTAAAATTAACTTGGGTGGATAGAAGATGAAGGAGGCTAAAAGGATTGATTAGAAAAGTGTTGTGCCCAAAGAAGTGATAAATGCTCCGTCCCTGGCAGTGTTCAAGGCCAGGCTGGATGGAGTTTTGGGTGATGTAGTCTAGTGTGAGGTGTCCCTTCCCATGGTAGGGGGTTTGGAACTAGATGATTTTAAGGCCCTTTCCAACCCTAACTATTCTGATTCTATGATTAAGGACATGATCCTGGATTTGTGACCCAGAGGTGGCTGAAGTTACCAGGAGGACCAGTTGGAAGATGTCACAGTGAAGGTTAATCTATTATACAAGGGTTCTGTTTCTTGGAATTAAATGGATTCCAAAAGTGATTAAGGACTTCTCTGCTTTTCTATTTGTGAAGGAAGTGTTTAAGATACCTAGATCCTTTCCACGCTCCTTGTATATGATTTGGTAACATATTTATTAAGTTTCTCAAACATAAAGCACTGGGCACACAATCTTGAGTCCTTATGACAAATGAATGCTTATCACAAATACAATTAGACACACTCCGGTCAGATCAGTCATTATCTCAACCCTTCGTGCCCCACGTTGGGCACCAAAAAGAACTGTTGTGGTTTAAGCTTAGTCGTAAATTAGACAA
>WYDI02006590.1:0-26729 GCA_009867235.2 Psittacus erithacus
TCAGCCTGGCTCCAGAGCAGAGCTGCTCCAGCCCTCACAGCATCTCCGTGGCCTCCTCTGGCCTCGCTCCAGCAGCTTCACGTCCCTCTTGTGCTGCTGCCCCAGAGCTGGATCAGGACTGCAGGGGGGGTTCTCCCCAGAGCACAGCAGAGGGGCAGGATCCCCTCCCTGAGCTGCTGCTCATGCTCTGGGGGTGCAGCCCAGCACACGGGGGGGTCTGCGCTCAAGCGCACACTGAAGTCAGGTCATGGGGAGCTTCCCATCACCCAACACCCAAAGTCCTTCTCTTCAGGGCTGCTCTCAATCCAGTATGTGCCCAGCCTGTGTGCTTGGGATCGCCCCTAGCCTTGTTCAGGATCTTGTACTTGTCCTTGTTAAGCTTTTCAACAACCTCAGAGCCCAAGTTCATCCACCCTGCCCAATGCTGGATCATGGGTTAGTTTCTTCTCTTGCATTTTCCCATCATTCAGCTCCTGGAATGGAAGGAAGTCAATGCAAGCTGATTACCCAGGCAGGGCTCATGAAGACATTCCAACCACACTTGCTTTCCAAGCCATAAGGAAGTGAAAAGCAGACGACAGCCCAGGCACGTGTAGCTGTGAAAGGCTGGATACCTGGATCAGAAGGCACAAGTCAAGGAGGATGTTCCTGAAACGGGGGGAAGAATCTGCCCCTCAATATGAGGAAACTCAAAATAGAAGATCAATAAAATAACCAGACACAAAAGATGGGCTCAGTCTTCCTGGGAAAGATCCAAGGGTGAAAAACCAATTCCACAGAATGAGGTCAGCCTTCTCTAATAACCATAGCTACTGTTTGTGCTCCACTGAGACACGCATGTGTGGAGTTTACCTCCCCTCTATTTATGGGTTTGGCCTCTTGACCTGGAATTCAATGCCTCTCAGTTGATCCTGTCGTGTTGTGACGGGCCATATCCTGCATGTTTATTGCACTGGCTCCAATGTTGCCTTTATCTAACGGGTAAGGGAAAAGAGCAGTCCAGGGCTGATACTAAAATCCAGCACCATCCTCCCTGTCTTTCCAATCAACTAAATTTGATGCAACTTCTCACTTTTGGTTTTTTTTCTGCCTTTTTCCCCAGAAGGGACCTCTCCTGCAGAGAACATCTGTGCAAGCCCAACAAGAGATGGCTTTTTTGGTACCCAGTTTAGAGCAGGAAATATCCCAGCATGAGGTGGGACTTAGGGGGATTCAGGAGATTTGAGCCCGTAGAGCACTGGTCAGCAGAGAGATCTTGAAAGCTGATGTGAAAAGAGAGATCTTGAAAGCCATGTACTTTGAGCCCACCTCAACAATTGGCTAATCCATTATGCTTTGCCCATTCTCAGTCTTCTCTCATTCTGCCAAGGATGAAGGGATACTTAAATCCCTGCTCCGAGAGGGACATGAGACACACAATGACTCTACCATGAGTAGGGAAGAGCTGTGTGATGATGGAGGAAAATGTTGGGGGCTCCTCAGTGGAACCTCAGACTCTCGGTTTCCACCTTTTACCCATCATATTCAGTCACTTCAGCTCAGTCCTTGGGTAGACCCTATTAACCCCTCTCCCAAATGACTGCAGTCAGAGCATCACCAAAGTGTGCAGGATCACCCTTTGTCTCCCTGTGCTGGACAGCTGGTTTGGTTAAAAGCATATCACAGTCTTTGTGGCATTTGATTCAGCACCTTCCTGTAACTGCCAGGCATGCTTCTGTCTAATCTCAGTTCATATCAGGAAGATGAAAATAGAGGTATTTTCCTCTTGTGTCCATTGGTGATGCCTCAGTGGCATTGCGGTGGCCTTGAGCCAGTGAGTCATAGAATCATAGAATGGTTTGGGTTGAAAAGGACCTTAAGATCATCCAGTTCCAACCCCCCTGCCATGGGCAGGGACACCTCACACTAAACCATGTCACCCAAAGCTCTGTCCAACATGGCCTTGAACACTGCCAGGGATGGAGCATTCACCACTTCTCTGAGCACCCTTTTCCAGCACCTCGGCACCCTTACAGTAAAGAACTTCTTCCTTATATCTAACCTGAACTTCCCCTATTTCAGTTTGAACCCATCACCCCTTGTCCTATCACTACAGTCCCTGATGAAGAGTCCCTCTCTAGCATGAGAGGGACTCTTGTAGCCCCCTTCAGACACTGGAAGGCTGCTCCACACAGCTTCTCTTCTCCAGGCTGAACAGCCCCAGCTTTCTCAGCCTGTCTTCATACAGAAGGTGCTCCAGCCCCTGATCATCCTCATGGCCTCCTCTGGACTTGTTCGAAGAGTTCCATGTCCTTTTTATGTTGAGGACACCAGAACTGCACACAGTGCTGCAAGTGAGGTCTCGTGAGAGCAAAGCAGAGAGGCAGGATCATCTTCTTCGACCTGCTGGTCCCACTTTTGTTGCAGCCCAGGATACAGTTGGCAAGCCCTCAGCAAAGAGACTTTATTCCCACAGAGACACAGGAAAATCGACCTGTGGAGGGGACAAGAAGAGGGCAGCAACATCAGGTTTAGGTTACTAGAGATGCTCAGGCACAAGCACCGTGAGGAGGGCTGGAGCCCTCTTTAGCATTTCCAGCACTTCATAAATTTCAGAGAGATTCAGGGCAAGGAGCCAGATGTTTGGGGAGAAATTCTGAGCACTGAAGACAAGTGGAAATATTTCTTTCTCTTTTTTTTTGGTAGCGTGTATTTTTTCCCATTAGTTGCAAGGCTATATTTAGAAGAGAGGGGGGAAGAGAGAGAGCACAAGAGAGAGATTAGGCATTTCTTCATATTCTTGTAGTCACTCCAGTTGTTCTGCTTGTAGGAGCAGATGTCTCTGTCCTGGGGTGATAGCATTCAGGTCCACAAGGAGATTTTCTTCCCTGCAGCTCCTCTAACATAGAAGGGAGATCAAGTCAGAGGTAAGTCAGTCCATCGTGGAAGAATATGCTGCAGGGATCATTGCAGTGAATGCTCTGGGATAGTGGTCAGAGAGAAAGGGGGGGATTGGAGATGTGTCAGTAGGGGATGAGGAGGGAATTGCTGGAGACTGGACCCTAAATCCAGAGTGGAAAGCATGGCTATTGCAGTAGGGAGCAATGGAAGGGATGGCAGTGAAGAGGGTCCTGTGCTGAACATATGGATGTGCAGCTTGGGAAGCTCCTGGCTCGCCCATGTGGCTGATATACCAGCAGGAGGTATACAACCTGGAGAGCCAGGCTGTGCCAGTGACTGTGAGGGGCTGCAAGGGGCTTCTGCTGTGAGCTTCCCTGCTCTTGGGTTTTGGGGCAGAGCTGCGATATTTGGAGATGGGGTGTGATAAAAAGTGTGTTAAAGAACTGGCTTTCCTTCACTGAAGTACTCTGTCAGCTCTTGTGAGGAGTGGGATATGTCTTGTTTCTATCTGTGTACTCCAAGACATAATTCAATCTGGGGGAAATGTGTTTGTGGAGGGTTTGGGAGCCAGGAGAGGAGATGGTGCACTGGGGTCATCTGTGCCTGGGGATATTTTACCTCTCTTTGGACACGCAGCAGGTTGTGAGCTCAGCAGTAGGAAAGATGCTGTTTTCTTTCTCTGAACCTGCTCACTGGGTCAGCCTAAGGAGAAGCAAATCTTTTCCAAGGTCCTTACCCAGGTCGGTTCAGGAATGCTCCCTGCTTTCATAACAACACACTTACCAACAGCCTCAAGTGTTTCCAGGTTAACCTGGCTAATCCAGAATCTGCAAAACGCTGCAGGCACTGTGGGCTCTGTCTGCACAGCACAGTGTCATAGGTGGAAAGCAAAGGAAACCACAGAAACCAGCCTCCCAAAGGGTTAAGATCTGATTGTCCATCCCGGGATGCCTCAAAAAATGTCTGTTCCCTGCCCAGGTCTCTCATCTTGCTGCATTCCCTGGGCCAAGCCCACAGAGGGCTGCGTGCCTCAGTTTCTCCCTGCAGACAGGACAGCAGCACAGCTTGAAATGAGTGCTGGGCTGCAGAGCTGCACCCACAGGGGGCTAGTTTGCTGCTTATGGTGTATGTGACCCTTCTCCCTGCTGCATCATCCCTTCATCTCTACCTGCATCTGTGTCACTGTGCTTCCTGGGGTATGAGCATTGCTTCTTCTGTCCTGCATCCCTGTGTAATGCAGGTATTCCCCAAGAGCAAACCTTTGTTGCCGCTCCTTCCTCACTGTCCTTCTCAGGTTTCTTGCCAGCAATAGAGCAAAAGCAGGCAGCTGAAGGCAGAAAGAGGGAAAAGTGCTCAAAGATGGCTAAATTTGCAATTAAACTCTCCATTTCAAAAGCCGGCAGCAATGCACGGGCCAGATATTGCTCAGTTTAATCTCCTGTGATGTTTTTACACTGTGAAGTTCCTGTATGTGCCTATATGGTAATTTTCATTGCAGCCACAATAGCTGTTCTTCTAAACCAACACTTGTAGCACATTGTCCCTGGCACCCTTGAAATGCCAGATGGATTACTGTAATCCCAATAAAATCAAATGCATGTCTCTTGTACTGTTACAGCCTCCCAAGCAGACAGACACAAATCCATCTCTACTGGCTGCAGCTATAGAACTCCAAACCCATATTCCTTTCCAGTTCTAGCTTTAAAAACATATTAAATCCTCTTGGAAGAAAATATTCCCCCCCAAAAAAAAAGATATTCCTTCTCCTCACATTATACTGGTCCCCAGTGATAGAGACAGATACATGCAGGAAGCGATGCTCTGATTTCTCTTGAAGTATCAGAGATAGAAATACACAGCATCCACCACCACAGAGATGTCACTCCATGCACTTTTGTGACAGATGGCACTTGGTCCAGGCTATGAGATATTGGTCATTTAAATGCTAACAGCTTGATTTATAGAGCATTCATTAAGACAATATTTCTGCCACTCCAAGGCCAAGATCTGGTGATGCAGAAAAGAGGACATGAAAAATGCAAAGGTAACAGTTGTAGATATCTAAACGTTTCAGGAGGGACTTTTCTACACAGTGTGGTATAAACTAGCAAAAGGAGGTGCAAACCCTTTATTAGCACTTGCAGGTGACTAGTACTAGTGAGCCTCATTAGAGATGTGCAGAAGGACCTCTGGGTGCACATTTGCAGGTCTGGAAGGGCAATGCATGTACAATCCCACTTCTTTCTTTGCTTGTATGTGTAAATTTGAACTCCTTTTTCTCAAAGGATGCCACATTATTGCTGCAAATGGGCATATAGGAGGTATAAGTCCATAAGAAATCTGCCAGAACATGAATTTCCTGCTCTGTGTATCTTTGGGAGCTTCATTCCATATTTTCCATGCATGCTCAGGACAGGGCTGGGGAAGGACCTTGCAGATCTTTCCAAGTTTTAAATAGGTTGTCCCTGGAGTGTCCAGGACTGATCTGCCTCCTGGTTTTAAGCAGCAGGTTCAAGACTGGATGAAGAGAATGAGCATCTAGGCCATGCTGAGTGGCCTCCTTCCCATCTGGGTCACTTTGCTCTGTGAAGAAGAGGAATGCAGTTTGGAGACTTAGTGCTCTCCCTCTTCTAACTGGCAGTGATCCCTCATGGCTTAGCATGACCTGCTGGACTAAATCATTGCTTGGGCACCCACAGGCTATTGCTTGTCCAAACTGAATCAGAGGATCTGCTTCTGGTCTGAGGCTTGCAGGGGAGAATAGGGTCCATCCATGTGCACATGCACCATTGAACACAGCATGATGGGTGGAATTCAAACCACAACTCACTGCAACATCCATCACCCATCCACAGCCGGGCCTCAGAGATAAAGGAACACATGTAAAGGAACACTGGGCGTATCAGGCAGGAGGCAAACAGCTCAATAGCACATCAACAACACCAGCCCAACAACCAACACTGCATTAACTTCCACACATCCTTAGTCTGAGCTTGGTTAGATGACTTGAAGGACAACCCATTGCTATGCCTAGGACTGAACATCCAAGTTTTTATTTTAGCCAAATGATAAATCTGATTCTCATGGGCAACATAAGAGTCAATAAGGGAGTTAATCCCTTTTGTTGTGTTCAAAGGTCACACCTTTCTCCTTCCAGACAAAGGCCACTAGACAAAGTAGGAGCTGCTGACAATCACACTTGTCATTAGACATGGGCAAGCATGCCATGGCTGGCCAGTGCAGGCAGTAGGTAATGAGCTATCGTATGTCCCCAGTCAGGCTGGTTCTGCCATAGGGAAGATATGATTCAATGTAAACCTGAAATTACTTCATTTCAGGATAACACGAGAAGCAATGTTCTCTCTTTGAAAATCCAGCCTTGTTTGCAGTGTTTGAATGCCAAAGCAACTGTGAATTTGCAGTGAATAAGACCTAAATGGACGGCTGTGCGGTGGAGAGTGTTAGCATCTCCTCGCAAGTTCATATTAGAGGAAATGAGGATCACTCTCAGCTCCTATTTGTGTGTTTGTCAGTTCTGATTTCCTCCATCCTCCTAATGTTTTTCAATGTGTTGGCTAATTTCAGCCAAGCTTTGGCAGAAGGGAAAGATCACCTCCATTTGCAGGAAATTAGGCAGCAAAGTAAGGAGAAAGTCAAACAAGTGCTGGAGCCAAGAGCTGGAACATAAGTGCTCATCCAGGCAGCCAAGAGTCCACATGGGAAACAGTTATAATAAGCAACTCAAGCAGGGCAAACCATTCATCCAGCCCTGCAAGCCACTGTAAGGCATGAGACCATAAGAAAGCAGGTGTCATTGAATGTGACACTCACAGAACTATGTGGTTTGTGTCCCTAAAGCACCTTCTATTTCCATGGCATTGGAGGCGAAGGAATAATCCAACTCTGGACGGGGTTCGACTATTTTCAACTGCAGTTCCCAAGAAGTTGAGTGCTTAATACACTCCATCTGGCCACCCTTAGACCTAAAGGGTTCTAGAAAACATCAATGCCCAGGAATCAAGTGAGAGCAGAGATCTGATGCGTGCAAATATGGGACCTTCCCTGGGAACAGTCCCATTTCTGCTTCAGAATGTAATCTTTCTCCCTTGGACCTTACCTCCTTTCTCACAGCCTGAGAGCTAGATAGGCACCAGCTTTTCCCTTTCAGCAGCTGGATTCATTCCCTTTCTCTCCCTTTCTCACTGTCAGCAAGCCCACCCTCCCCTGGCTGAGCATGAGGCACACAGAACAAGCTTTACCACGTATAGGGCAAGGTCTTCAACATGCACAAAAACACCATATTTGGCCAGTTTGAGCCAGAGTTGAGTGAGAGCTTGCCAGGAGAATCATACAATTTAAACTGAAAGAGAGGGACTTTAACCCTTCATATATAAATACAATGATAAATCACCCAGGGAACTTTAAACACGGAAAGGCTGCAAAACTAAACACATTCTGCTGCCATCCCAGGCTCTAGATTAACACTAGCAGAGTGAGGGGGACGGGGGGGATGATAGGGGAGGCAGGTTGCTGTATGAGATGTTCTGATTCAGGGATATAAGAAAAGCTGAAGTTGTTCATACTAAACAACACTCACTCCTGCTTGTTAATGTCCTTTTCATCTTCCCAATCCCAGTGCACTGCCCTTGTTCTCTGTCTCCGGGTCTGCATACGGAGATCCTATCTGCACACCAATAAATAACCCTTTTGGCGAGCAGATAGGGCAAATCTCAGTTTGCCTTTTCTTTTGTATCCCATTACTCCAGTTGCTGAGCCAGAGCCAAAAGTCCCCTGGGTCAAGGAAGTGAACCCTCCTAACTTCAGCAAGGGTAAGGCTTAAGGCTGACAGCGAGCAAAATGCTGGGTGGGATGAAACACAGGATGGTCAAGGGTGTCCTCCTGGGGCAGATGTCCATGCCAAATGAACAAGTGCGATGCCAAGCAGCAAGAGAGCAAGGGAAGAGGCTGCAGGACCTGTTTGAGCACACAGACCATCTGTTTCCTATTTGGCCCAAGAACGATGGAATTGGTTATGTCATGCAACAATGAGAAAGTATTTCAGAGCAAGTCCCCCTCTCCGAGTGCTGAGCAGGGACCTTTATCAGACAGAGGGAAACCAGGTCAACCTCCAGTCTCCATCCCTGCCCTTATCCCGTTTCTACCCAGATGCTTGCTGTACTTTTAAGGAAATGCAACCCATGGTCTCACAGCCAGACAGACAAACTCCAGTCTGAGAGGTATAATATAACAGCATAAGCAAACTGGCATGGGCAGGCAGCACTCAGAAGTATGCATGTTTACCCATCATGGGCTTTGCAGACTGACAGCTCCATGGAAATCTGGGGGCTGAGAGCTGTATTAGGCATGAAGAAAGCTGAGCTCCAAACTCATTGAAGATTATGGGAAGGGGGCTAGCAGAAAGGATATTTACTCTGCAAGCAAAGATGATGGTGATTCTCCCAGCTCATGCCATAGCTGCAAGTAATAACAGTGCAAAACATAGCAAGTGCCTTAGAATTAGATAAGTACATACACAGCTCAATACTCTCTAGTGCATGCTAAGGGATGGGATGGGTGATTTTGTTTTCTCCATTTACTGAAGTTACCAGAGTTCATTTCCTGGACTCAGGGAACTTCTGGGTCTGGCTCAGCAATATAAGTGATGGGATATAAACCCCCCCAAGTAATGGGATATAAACCCACCATATTTAGGCATGCCCCTCACTGACTGCTGTGTGTCACCCCTCTGCAGTGATGGGGAGCTGAAGTGACTCACTTTGACACCTGCATGAGTATTTCTGATGGCAGAGAGGCCTGGTCAAGGTCATTTTTGGACTTGGCAGACCTGGGAATTTTTGGGAATGTTTGCTTTTCCTCAGGCATGAGGTCATGCTGCCTTTTTGTGCATTGTTCACCCTGCCACAAAATGGGGCAACACGGTTTTCTCAAGTGCTGCTTGGAGTCCCACAATGGAAAAATACTTAGTAACTGTTAACCAGGATTTGGTCCAGCTCTGTCTCATTAAAAGCACTCAGAGGAATGTTGCTGCTTTGTTAGTCCAGTTCTGCATCCCTCCTGCTTGTGAGCCATGAGATGAGGGCAGTCCCATGAAAGAAAGGAAAAGGCCGTTCACCCAAGCATCCATCAGTATCAACTTGATTAGAGGAAGACTTTTCCCACTGCAGCCCAAGAGGCAGCCTGTTAGTGAGGAAATCTTCAGAATTAAATAAATTTCTTGGGATTTCTTTCATGTAGTTCCACGGATTTTGTGTTCAGACTGGGAAGTGATGGACTGGAAAAAGACACAAACTCTATGTTGGCTCCTCTGCATATTCCATTTGGCAATCCAAATGTTACCTGTTGGTTTTTAGCAGTTTAAAATATCTGGAATTCACTTCACTGCACATGGGGATCAGAGGAACAGTGTATGATGATGATTTTAATTCCTGTGCATGGAGAGTACTCATAGATTCTTTTCTATTTGCCTGTAAAGTTCCCCACTTACTTCAATAGCATTGTGAGGATGAAGAACACTTGAATGCATTTTGAGTTACTGACTTCACTGAACAGGAAAAACGTAAGATGAATATCAGTCGTTTGTGATAATGTATCTGAAACTGAAGATAAATATCCCATAGCAGGCAATCTACTAAAAAGATGTTGAATTAGAGCAGTATAGAATTACAATAAGAAGACAAATATATACTTAACTCAATACTCTCTAGTGCATGCTAAGAGATGGGATGGGTGATTTTGTCTTCTCCAGTTGCTCAAGTACAGTATCATAGAATACTTTGGGTTTGAAGGGACCTACAAACGTCATCTACTCCATTTATATTACCAAGCTTACACTGCACTCAAGGGGCAACCAAGTCTTTATTCCCTGGTTTCTACTGGTGCAGTGACTTCCGCAGTGCTCCTCTTGACAGCATCTGCACAGAGGAATCTGGGAGCAGATCCAGGCATCTGCTTGTTTGGTTTTGTAATTTGAGAGTGAAACAAACAGAGAAGATCAGATGGTGAGAATGTTAGAAAAACATCAGAAAACGGGCCAGCATCCTGCATCCTCTCCATGCATCTTCCAGGTGCCAGACTTTGCAACTCCTCCATCTCTATCCACTCTTAGGTCTGTTTTTTCCTGTTATTCCCCATCAGTGTGCTTGGCACAAAGTGTAAAGAGACAAGACTCTCCCCTAGGAGTCTACAGGCTCAATCAGACCCAGACAAAATAATGTGAACATGTGTGCTACTTTGGCTGCCACTGAGTTCAGTGCAGGGTGAGGTAATGTGGTCATTCCTGAAACACGAGATGTCCCAATGTCCAGTTGCTGCTGGAGATGGACTAAGTGCAGAAGTGGACAGAAGTTAGGATTGATCCTCCTTACCCAGCAGTTCTTTGGGATATTACAGGTGGTCTGACCACAGGCTTCAGGATTTCAGTCCTGCAGCATAATCTGGCCCTGGATTTAATACTGGGAAGGTTTTAGGGTTGAGCATCAGTCATTCCAATGGAAAATTCAGCTCCTTGGGCCTGAGTGGCTACCTAAACAGAGTTGCCATTTGATTAGAAATACCCTTACAAGTTAAAGGGTATTAAAAACAGCTTTTCCTTTCACACCACTTCTATAGACTAGATAAAAGGCAAGAAGAAGCTAGAACAATCACCACTCTCCAGGCCAAAACACTGAAGCCCCATCATGATGGCAAAGTCACTTCTCCAGGGATTTCCACAGGGAACTTCACACCCGGTCTTCTAAATTCTCAGTCCTAATCCCTGCTTTTGCCCCCAAAATGTTCTACCGCATGCTCACCTGGCTTGAAAAAACCATACAGAATAACCATGACTAGGCTGTAGCATGTCATGAGGACTTGAGTGTTGACCATTTACCAAACATACTTCATTCCCAGCCCTCTCCAAAATGAGAAAGACAAGGAAAGCATGCACACATTGATCACTCAGTCCTCCATAGAAGCCTGCCTGGCCATACCCTATGACCCCGTTCAGCAGTACAGGCTGGGAACCGCTCTAATGAAAAGGACATAGGTATTATGGTGGACCTTAAACTGAAAACGAGCCAGCAAGCAGTGTGCCCTCACTGTAGACAAGGCAAAGTACGCACTGTGCTACATTAGGAGGTTCATGGTCAGCAGACAGAGGGGAGTTATTACTCTGCCCATTCATCACTGGTGAGGTGTCTAGTTTGGGACCATGCTGTTCAGGGGAACATTGAAAGACAGGACAGGGTCCAAGGAGAGGCTTTATGAGGATGGATGAATGCACCAGTACAGCCTGAAGCTAGCCAAATGGAAAATGTGACTTAGGGGTCCCGGTGGATGCCAAGTTGCACATGGGCCAGCAATGCACCCTTGTGAGAAAGAGGGCTAACAGCATTCTGGGTTGCCTTGGAAGGAGCGCTGCCAGCAGCAAAGGGAAGAGATCCTTCCCCTCTGCTCAGCACTTGTGAGACACACCAGGAATGCTGTGTCCAACAAACGCACAGAGACTTGGGAATCTCTTCACCTAAACCTCAATTCCCCAGCTCTTCATCCAGAAAGCTGGAAGCACTCTGTTTTTGTCAGGAGGTGTGGAGATGTTCAATAGCTTGAGATTTACAGCCAGCATGGATTTGTAGTTCATTAGCCCAACAAGCAAGCTTTTGGTGGCTGCGCAGGAAAAGGTTTTGTCACTTGTCAGGCAGGCTCAGAGCTGCTGTGATGCTCTCTGGATCCAGTTAGGAATGCCCTGCAAAACACTTGCTTTTGGCCAGCAGGAACTCTCCTGGGGAGCCACTTTTCACTAGAAGACTTCTGACCTAGGTAGCTTCTTCCTTTGCTTTGTATATGGCCACCAATAGCTTGAAGCATCTCACAGGCAATAGGACACCTTCAGTCCATCCTCCTCATCCTTGTAAGTAGCAGAAGGGATTAGTGCAGGCAAAAAGCCAGCTGTCAGAGGATGGGGCATGCTGTGGGAAGCTGGATATCCAGACTCCCTTAGCAATGCAAGCCTTCCTCATTGAGACACACTGTAGTTTGTGTAGTACTGGGAGATGTGTTTGCAGCTCCAAGTCTCCTAGTCCTTCCTCACTTGGCTCTTTGGTAGCAGGGATTTCAAACTCTCATAACTCACGTCTTTCAGCACCATTCTTTGCTGATTCAAGCTGATTTTTTTTAACCTCAAAATCCTGCTCAGCCGCTTTGAGATATTCCAGACATTTTTCAACCATTTATTTTTATTGAAAGCAGCCAAGTTTCTGTATATATTGGGCTTTTTTTTAATCTTCTTAATATACAAATCAGTTTAAAATAGCGTGTAAGTCAGGAATGACTTGCAAATTAAACTGTCAAACGCTGGCAGGAGTAGCAGCTCACGCCCTTGGTTTGAAATCTCCTGGCTGCTAGTGTGGTGAGTGCAGATCTCCAGAAGATGCCATAAAACCTGCTTAGAAAATGCAGCCATCTTTTGATTTAACAGAATCATAGAATGGTTTCAGTTGGAAAGGGCCTTAAGATCATCCAGTTCCAAGCCTCCTGCCATGGGCAGGGATACCTCACACTAGATCATGTTGCCCAAGGCTCTGTCCAACCTGGCCTTGGACACCAACAGGGATGGAGCATTCACAACTTCCTTGGGCAACCCAGTCCAGTGCCTCACCATGCTCACAGGGAAGAACTTCTTCCTTATATCTAACCTGAACTTCCCCTATTTTAGTTTGAACACATGACCCCTTGTCCTATCACTCCAGACCCTGATGAAGAGTCCCTTCCCATCATCCTTGTAGACCCCCTTCGGATACTGGCAGGCTGCTATATGGTCTCCATGCAGCTTCTCTTCTCTAGGAGGAAGTCTGTGCCAAAATGCTGCTGCATGTAACTGGGGTCACCTAGTCAGGGGAAGGAATGTGTTTTGGGAGTCAAATGCCAGGGCTATGGCTGTGCCAATAGGTTGGGTAAATGTCTTCTGGCTGCCAGCACTATTGTGCTCCCACTGCAGTGCAAGAAGAAACTCCAGTTGGGAAGAAGCTGCTTCAGTAGAGGAAGGAACAAAAGAATAATCAGCATTTTCAGGAAACAAGAGTTGGTAGGAGCTTCATATTGGCCTGACCCTCCCTGTCACAGCACAAAATGGCCCATGTCTCCGTGAGCATCCATGCACCCTGCCTGGACTCAGCAATCCCACCTGTTTCTCTGGGCCATTCAACATAACCATGTGTAGGTCTTCAACTTTCCCTTCTCCTTTGCTTCTCTTGGCATAGTTCACACTTCTGTTCTTGCTCAGGCCTTAAAACCACTTTTGCACAGGGCAGAGGAAGAGAAATTTGAAGTGGGGATTGTGTGCCTTCTCCAATACATGCATCTGGAACCACTGGAAGACAGTAATTATAAACCCAGGTATTTTCCTAGTGATTACTGATATCTCATATTGGCAGATGAAAGCTCAGAGTGCAGCAATATACAGAACTAAAGAGGATATGCAAATACATCGGTTACAATGTCCTTAGGTGTCAATATTTGAAGTCCTCAGGAATGCTGACATCCCCATCAATTCACTCTGTTTCTTCTCTTCCAGATCACTGGGAAGGGAGTGACCATGCCAACCTCCTCCACCCAACTGCCAGCCCTGGACTCTACCAACACCACCCAGCAACCCAATTCCAGCATCTACTTGTTCTCCAAGTTCATCCACCCCGACACAGAACTGTACACAGACTTCTACAGCCTGTGGATTGTCCTGATGGTGGTCAATGCCATTATTTTCCTGGTGGGTGTTGTGCTGAACAGCTTGGCACTGTACGTCTTCTGCTTCCGTACCAAGACAAAAACCACCTCTGTTATTTACACCATCAACTTGATTGTTACTGATCTCTTGGTGGGCTTTTCTTTGCCTGTCCGGATCATCATGTTCTACAGTGCAGGGGACTGCCTCAACTGTTCCTTGGTTCATATCTTTGGTTACTTTGTCAACATGTACTGCAGCATTCTCTTCTTGACATGCATCTGTGTTGACCGCTACCTGGCAATCGTGCAGGTGGAGGCCTCACGTAAATGGAGGAACCCTACATGTGCCAAGGGGATCTGTGTCTTCATCTGGATCTTTGCCACTGCGGTGACTTTCTCCATCCTGACCATGGCAATACAGTTTGCCCAGTGCTGCCTCTCCAAGATACTGGTCCTGATGGTGTGCGAGTACTTCTTCCCCCTCATCATCATCATCTTTTTCACCACCAGGATTATGTGTGCTCTGTCCAAACCCAGTCTCATGCACCAGAGTCGGGAGAGGAGAATGAGGGCTGTGCAACTCCTTATCACTGTGCTTATCATCTTCATGATCTGCTTCACTCCTTTTCACGTGCGACAGGTAGCAATCTCCATCAACCCAGACATGCCTCATGGTGTCAGCCTCCTCGTCTACCATGTGACAGTGACTCTGAGTAGCCTCAATAGCTGCATGGACCCCATTGTCTACTGCTTTGTCACCAATAACTTCCAGTCAACCATGAAAAACATCTTTAGGAAAACCGAACCAGAGCGAACCAGTGTGGACATCCTGGGCATGAACAAGAACTCGAAGGGCCCCAGTGCAATCATCGCCTTCTCAAACACAATAGGAAGCCCTGTGAGCTTGCCATCACCAAGCAGTGTCCAGATATAACCCACATCTGATGGGACACAGTAAGCCAGCGTAGTGATGCTGGAATATTGCTAAGATGCACAATACTATTGTCTTTGACCTCTTTGGTTTTTAGGCTGAGGTTCAGAATGACAGTGGTGGGATTAACTCCTCAAGAACATTGTGGTCTGTTTGGAAAATGGAACTTGCAGTGATGTTTCTACCAATACAAAAGAGAACCCATTAATTACTGTTCCAAATGGAAAAGTTTTCTTGTATTTTAATACAGACATTTTGCTAGCAACAAATTCTTCACTGTGGTTTTCTTTTTGTGTTTGAGATTGTAATGCAACACTCCTGGGATGACTTAGAAAGCAGCAAAGCTGTTTTCCATGAAAGCTCTCAGGCCTTGGCCATGTGCGTAAGATAAGAGGGATAAGAGGGGTGTTTTCAGAGCTATCCACCACAAACAGTTTAGATGCCAGTGGGGTAGGAAAGAAAGTATTCTAACCCACTTGTCACTAGTAACTACTCATTTGTTTCTGATGAAGTCTGAATCTTCTCAGGGAAGAGGAAATGAAATCAAACAGTAAAGTCTCCTCTCACTACTCCAGCTACAAGGAGAAAGTACATGTGGGTGCATAGGTTTTCACACACACACTGTCTGGGCTTGGGGAGAGGTTAAAGACTTGTTTCACCTTTATTTGGATTACTAAATCTCCTAAACTGCATACAAAAAAAGCATAAAAAAGAGCATACAAAAAAAGCATAAAAAAGAGCATACAAAAAGAGCATAGAAAAAAGCTGTGAAAATGAGCATGCTTTCCAGCAAATGCTGCTATTCTGCTATCTCCCCCTGAAGAACAGCCAAGATGAAAAGCAGAACCAGTCTAGGATGCTATATACTACTCTCCTTTGATTTTTCTTCCTGGCATGGCTTGCTGTTCTAATTCCCACTAAGTTCATCCACTCAGTCACTTCAGTGCTGATGCCTCCAAGGACAGAAAAAGAAGCCATCTCAGGCATCTAAGCTGAAATTCATCCCAGTCACTAGAATGACTTTAATTCACAAAGTCACTAACATGATTTAAGAGCCATGTTTAAAAGGTGTATGAGTCTAAGGATGACACAAAATTCTGCCCACAATGGTGGGTAAATATTTTAGGTTATATAGGACCTGTTAAACAATGTGAATACAAAAAATTATCCTAGGAAAAACAGCAAAATCTGCAGCATGAACAGCCATAACTGGTGTTACTGTTCCATGCCTCCTCACATACATGCCTATTGCTCCTCCAGCTGGAAGGCTACTATGAATTCAAGTCTAGTGAGCTGCTTTTCCTGGCACTCATTGGTGCAACCATTCAGAATGGCTGGTCCAAGCTAGGACATCCTAAAGTACTCTGCTTCCCTGAGATCTGACTGTGGAACAACCATCTCCATTTCACAGGAACACCACATAACCAATGCTTCAAACTGCCTCTTGCAACTGAGTTAGCAAGACTTTGCCTCTTGCAACAGATTTCCCCTAATCTGTTTCTCTGACCAATCCAATGGCAACAAAAACTGAACAGTCAACAGCACTGCAATAGAGGGATTTAGCCAGAGATGAGTATAGTTGTCCCTATGAGCACTGGGTGTCCCAGTTCCCATTCCAGACATTGCAGTCCATGAGAGTGATTCAGCTCATGGAAGCACAGACCTCCGCAGCCTCCCTGTTGCCTAGATCTCCAAGGATGTAACAGGAGCCCAGACACCACCTGCACATGGAAACACTTTGATGCATGCAGCTTCACTACACACAGAAGTTCCCCCAGGGAAGGACTCAGGTGCCAACAGGCCAATGCCTAGTGCCATGGTAGGCATTATGGAATGTCACCACACCTCTAGCTCCTGCTGCATACAGCTGTGGTTCTGAGTCCTGCACAGTTCTAATGGTCCTACTGCCAGTATCCTATAGTGTTCACTTCTGCTTGGGCAGCTGAGTCCTGGACCTGAAATAAAGTTATGTACAAGCAATCTAAAATGGGCAGAGTTCAGTCAGCTACTGCAGAGACCAGCAGGTCTCACCCAGAACATCAGCATGACACTGTCAGCTGCAATTGAGCCATCAACTCATGCTCTTGATCATCCTGGGGCACAGCAACAGCCCTTGCTAGGTGTGTGTGACCTCTTTGAGGCTTTCCTAAGCAACACAGCACACTCAGTGCCTTTTACTGGGACCTCTATTCCTTTGAAGAGGATTTTCCTTCCAAGAGGTTGTGATGAGAGCCACCAACACATGGCACTATCCCATGAGGTGTTAAGAATGTTGCCCTGGTCATTCATTCACCTTCTAGAAATGGCCATGAACATGGCAAGCCTTCTCAGGGCCCAGCTGTGCTGGGTTTTTCCTTCTGCTCCATCTATTTCTTTATTCATCTGTGAATCACTGTTACAGGTACCTAACAACCAATGCCACCTTCTTAGCAGCTCTCTGTTAAATGATGCATCAGCACAAACGGATTAGGCTCTGACTTCTCAGTCAGGCTATTTCTGCCACTGTTTTCCACCAGCCCCTCATCTGGAGAAAGTATTTGATGCCTCAAAGGTCTGCACTGCCCTGCAAACTCCAACAACTCATGCCCATCAACACACTCTCAGACCTTTCCATGCCATTCAAGCTGTTAGTAATGAAAATGTGTGTCACGTACACAGCACTGTCTTTTGCCAAGACTACTTCAGAATAACAGGAGAAAAACTGCAAGCTCAGTGCTTGGCTTATTTTACTTTCAGTGTTCCAACAAACTACAGCTTCACACCTCCCTTTCTTTTGCAATCACCAGCTTTTTGCCATATACAGAAATGTCTTAACATCTTTCTCAGTGCAGCTGCTCATCTGAGGTCAGGATAAAACCTCTGAGATTATTTGCTTAGATTTTTAAGTTCCTAAACAGGGTCTCAGTTGAAGCTCTGCCTTTCTGCTGTAAACTTAAACTATAGTGGTCTGAATTCCCTTTACTGTCAGTGTATTATTCACTCCCTATAAAAGCCACCTGAGACTGGATAATTCTCTTTATTTGGTAATGCCTGCTGCCTTATCCAGAGCTTTCAGTCCTTCATTTTGTACCAGCTTCAAAGCAGGGTCTTGTCCATTATCAAAGACATGGACTCCAAAAGCTGGAAAGAACCTAGTAATGCCCAAAATAGCCTATTTTTTCACTGACTTTTGTGGGTTTTGTTTAATGCATATTGTTTACACATCTTGCTTTTCCTCATGGTCTCTTACCTTTTGATCTGCACCACATCTCTGCTCAGGGTATCACTTTGGGTTGCCTCTTAGTCCCCAGCAGGGGACTTAGTACCCAACAGGGATTGCAATAGTCTTGTTCCTACCCCAACCTGCACTTTCTGGGATGAGAATAGCCACACATGATACAATAGGGAATCGTCCAAGGGCAATGTGAGTAACTCCGTGCATCATTAAACACATGCAGAGACTGCTAAGGTAAAGCACATAGAGATCAGCTTTTGCAGGGCAGCCTTTTATGCGGACCTCTCAAAGATTTAGATGCCAAATTCCCAATGATTCTCAGTAAAATCAGGCATTTAACAGCCTTTGAGGACGTGGATCACTCCCTGAGGCCGAGACAGTAATAGGGATGGATGGGTATTGCATATCATACTACCACCACCAAGTAGACAGAATACAGCATCCTCTAAAGAGCTTAACAGCAATAAAGAGCTCTGTAAAAAGCTTGACCTTTCAGGGAATAACAGCATTTGTTCTTCTTTGATGTGCTGCAGTTCTCTTTTGCATTTGAAATCCTATGAAGTGAATTAGAAACATCCCCTCTAGCTGCCCAGAGGCTAACAAAGATTGTGGAAAATCTCACATGTATTTCTTAGGATCTCATCCATTCCTGTGACAAGAGACGTCTGCTAACCATGAGCTCACCTGCCTGAGTCACAACACACAGATGTTTGCAGTCTCTTGGCATGCTAGGGATGGGTACCCAGGAATAAAGCTCAGCCTCTTCCACTCCTTGCTGTGTGTCTCACCTGTGTTGCATTCAGCACAGCCCGTGTTCCAAAGCACTTCTGCCTTTGTAGGGCATTTCCTACTACAGGCAAGAAACCTGTAGCAAGGCAGAGGTGCAGAATAGGCAGCTCTCAGTCACACTGCAAACACATGGGCCCAGCAAAAAAATCCCCAGTTCTGCACCAGAAAAGGAGACCATGACTCCACACATGAGGTATTGTGCCAAGATTAGCTTCCTTCTGGGCTCTGAGCAACTCCCGCCACCACTGTCTTGATAACTGCAAAGAGAAAGCAATACTGCTATGTGCAAAGGCAATTTCTTCCTTCCTCATCCCTGTAGGTTTTGCTGTCCCTCAGCTGGGTGCAGGAGTCTCATTAGTCAGCCCAGTCAGCACTAATAAGCACTATTAGCAGGTGTAGGCTTGACTTGAGGAAAGGCTGAAGTGAAATTGTCTATGTCAGGGCTATCAGCCCAGGTCACCTGCATCGGCATTGAACAAACACCCCACCTATTCTCTGAGGGCTGCCTCCTTCTAAGGTGTAAGGGCTGGAGAGGCTGTGGGTAAGGATTTGGGAGCAGAAGGCATGTCTGATCCCCACAGCTGTTCCAGGACATGGGAAGATGAGGAAGACATTGCAGAGGAACCAGAGCCCAAGACAAAGTAATAGTGGAGGGAGGAAAGGAGAGGGAGCCAATGGGTTAAACAACAAGTGGAGCTCCATGGAGGGGAGAACAAGGATGAGGAAGCTAATACAGGGGAAGGCAGCCAGGGAAAACAGGGACCTGATATCCAGCAAAGGATGACACAGGAAGACAAGTGAGGACTTGGCTTGCTTTTCCCCTTTTGGGCATCATTAGTCCCAAAACAGGAGCTCTGGGGAAGATTCCAGGGCTTGGATCAGACCTGAAAAACTCCCATTTTAGGAAGAGAAAGCCTAAAAGCAGAGCACTTTATCCCCTTCCCATGGTGAGGCCCAGGAGAGGGACAAGAGTGAACTCCCCACATCCATCTGAGCTTTTATGGTCTTGCAGTAGAAGACAGAAGGGCCTCCTGTGTGCTGGGAATAAGGCTGTCACCCTTGGGAAGAGGGTGCAGGGTGTGCAGGAGGCGATCTGTTGCAGTGTACATGCTCATGGGCTATTCAGCTGCATCCACTGTGTATGTTGGCTATGTGCTGAGCAGGATTGTCATGGAAAGTGCTGGTTGATGCTTATGCTGGATGGTGTCACCTGAAATGTCACAGCACACATCCCATGGTCTGCAGGGCATCCCAGCCAGAGGCAGACTATGAGATGGCAGCATGTCCCCAAGCACAAGAAATGATTGACTACTTGACTGCAGTGTGCCAGTGTTTCGTGGTGGATACTGTTCAGTTTTGGGACCTAGTAGGGATGCAGGGGGGAATATCCACTGCACTATCCACCTACTTTCTAGCTCTCTGATACCTTCTTTCTGAAGTGTAATTCCTTTTCCTGTCCTCTGTCTGCTCCATCCCTGCTCCCTTTGCTGCAAGACCTTTGCTCACTCCTCTCTGCCACTAAAATCATCTATGCAACAATCTCATCCCAAGCTGAGGACACTGGACCAACAGAGTCCGTTACCCTGTGCAAAGAACTGGCTTTACTTAGACCTGGCTCCATCCTTCCTGCATACCCAGCAGATGCTGCAAAAAGCCCTAAAACTTCCCTGGCAGAGATGTGAGCTTCTCTAAGTGTTTTTATAACCTGCTAATACTGACAGTGTATCAAGGTTCATGAAACAATCCTTCTTCAGGATGCTTGACTACAGCATCAGAGATCAGATTAATTTAGGAATGGCTCTGAGTTTTAACACAAGTGATTTTGTGTTTCCTTCATGGCTGTATGTAGAGCTAACAGCCCAGCTCAGGACTGAGGTTCTCCTTTCCAGCTGCCCATGCAACAAGAAAGAGCCTGTCAGATGAAATAAAACTGAGTCTACATGTAAGACAAAGTCCTTCATGGCAATCTCAGTGAAAGCTCACAGAGAGGAACTTTTGCCATCCCAATGAGAAGGTAAGTAGCCCTCTCCCAGCTCCATTCCCCTTCTTGTATTTTCTTTAATAAAGCCAAGTATTCATATTGGGGAGGGCAGCCTGCTGTCCATCACCTGTCAACTCCAGGCCACAGAAAAGCAGAGCTAAATATTTATCATAGATGTTCAGTTTAAGCTCCACTAATAGCAGGAAATTAAACAACTGGCAGTTCTTGCTGGTCTGCTTTCTCCATTCACTTGGCAACACAAGGCCATCTTGGCAAAAAAAGCGAAACATGCTTAGGACCACAAGGAGAGAAGAAACAAAGGGATAGCATAGACAAACATGTCCCCCATCACACTTGATGTCATGTCATTTGGAGCTGGACCACGAAATCTCTTTACCTACCTCCTTCGAGTCCTATCACCCACTCAGTTCAGTACTCAGGTAACACAGCTGACTTGCAGCCCCTGTGAAAGGGCTGAATGGGATGTGAAGAGTTGATTTTCCTCGAGTGCCCTGCTCTTATCTACAAGATGTGATTGAGTAGGTATGGTACAATATGTAAGCCTCTTGTAAGGAGAGAAAGGGAGAGCTTTCTGGAGCTCTGACTTGAAGCTGCTCATTGAAAGATAAACATGGGTAGAGATCAGGACGTGCTGCACTGCCATGCCTCAGTGAGCAAATGTGATCCAGAGTTTGGTTCTCATATGGGTCATGGAGGGAAGTATATTCAAGCACCAGCTGACTCTCAGCCACACAAGTAGACATGTGCAATGCTCTATGAATGTGTAGATGCGCCAGAATAGAGTTTGTTTTGTCAAAATCTTGGTCAAGAGCTCTAACCCAACCATATGTCTTCCAACCATGTCACTTGTGCTGTTCTCAGTAGGAACAGCTGAAGAGCAAGCACTAGCCTGAGCTCCGGCCCCAAAAGACGTATTCTTGGGGATACCCTGAAGGCTTTGCCTCTCTCTCTTGCAGAAGACCCCTTGGCTTCTCTTTTGTCCCTCAGTGGATGCTAACAGGACTTTTCTGACATGGACTTAAATCAACCAAACAAAATTCCCTCTACATGGTTCAAGCACCCAAAAGCAAAATAACAGTGGAGGTTTTACACAGAGCACCTTTACTGCCATCTCCTCCAAAAGAGGCCTCAAACACAGGCCTAGAGGTTCTCGTTTGTCTCTACAGAGGGAGATTACTGCAAGTCATTTAAACAGATTCCACTGAGAGACTTGCTCAGGGGAAGTCCATGTTGGAATAAGGCATGGCATGAGCCCAGCCATTGGCTCACCCTTTCTTTAATCTCACAGGGAGCACCTCTCCAACCAGAGAAGGACCCCTATAAATTCATTTGTGAAGTTCATTACACAGAAGCTGAAGTCAAAACCCAGTCTCCAGCCCCTGGACATTGTGGATAGCTTGGAGACTGCCCAAATCCTGGCTTTCCAGGGCAGGCCTCCCTTGATTGATATTATTTAGAGTTGGAAATGCCAGCATTGCTTGGGAAACACGGCGGTGCTCACGACGCCAGTTCTCTGCACAGCTGCCCATTCGCAGAGCGTGTGGTGGGAATCTGTTGATAGGTTCTTGACACAAGTTATGGCTTGTTTATCTGGTAGCTTTACTTTGTGCCTCCTACCCAACCCGGAAACCCTTCCTCTTGTAACCTCCTGGCCTGCTATTATATACAGACTAGTCTACATGATAATTTTGGTAACCATGCTTCATCGTATGACAAACACTGCACAGAGCAAACAGATTTGGATTGTCATCATTAAAGCAAACTAGTGGATGGTTTATCTATACAATCCTAACAGTTCTATCACTGCTAACATGTTACCTGGCCTCCAGAGGTTTCAGCAAGCTGCTGTAGGGTATATTAACCCATGCAGTATCAAACCAGGCATGACACTGCTGCCTCCCAAGACTGAAAGGACTTGGAGGCCAGCAGGACTTCTTTCTAAGGTTACTGCATGCCTAACAGAGATGCGAAAGCCTCTTCCACTCATCCCAGCATCAACCCATTTAAACTGGAGCCCCTTTTCTAGAAAAGCCTGCAGTTTTGCTCTGATGTCTCTCGGAGGTTTAAAGAAGATAAATCACCTTCTTTGTCTTTGCAGAGTTACATTCCAAGCCATGGATATTTCCTCCGTCTTTGTTCAACAGCTTGCTACATCCCCAAATGCCAGACTTTTTTCTCCCAGCAAAGGTATTTGCAAACAACACTGCATTCCTGCACTCCAGGAAAACTAAATTACTTGGTCTCTTCCTATGAGGCGTGTTTGCAGGGTCAGGCTTTCTGGTGGTTATTTGCTGAGCTGCTTATGATGTTGCAGCTGCCTCCTCCAGGTAGGAACATCAGAGAAAGGTAAGAGATGGGCGACAAAGTGGTATTAGTCCATCAATTGATTTAATGGAGGTTTAAGCTCATCTTTACACTGGGGCAGTTGGGGAGTGATACAAAGCGACTGAGGGACACAGCTGATGTTCTAGGACCATGGGAGAATGGTGCTTAATCCACTCACCACCTAAAGCTCCAGGTTTGCCAGTGTGTATACTTAACATTTTCAGTTTCCTTTCACTATCTGGCCAAATCTGCTTAGCAGAGCCCAGGTACTCTGCATTTAGCATCCGTATGTGCAGCTCTTCCAAGCCCACAAGGACTGGAAGACAGAGAGGTGTTCTCTGCACGTTGTCTCCACATCTGCCATGTTTAATAGCAGCAGCTCTCAGCACAGGGAATGCGGATGTGCTATTTGCAACTTCATTTCCACGATCAATAGAGCAGCTGTTTGTCCTGCAAGCTCCTGCGAGGCAAGAAAAATCAATTGGTTCTGCCAAGAGAATCCCAGAGGGACATTTGTCAGCAATGCTGAACAAGAGAGCAGGAGAATCCAAAGGGAGAGCTGCACAGAGCATGGTAGGACAGCTGTATAGGGGCATAGGTGTGGAGGGAGCATGTATGGGTGTCAATGCAGAGTGTGTGTCTGCAGATGTGCAAAGGAAAACCAGGGCAAGGAGCAGATACAGCTGCAGGCAGGGAAGTTCCCTCATCTGTAGCAAGCAGCAGGAGCCTGTGGGGTGTTCAATACACCAGCAAATTACTGCTATGTGATGTAAATCAGAGATCACACAAATTCCAGTCTGGCACCCAGGAGCAGACAGGGATTGCAGTGGAAGGGGGATCTATTCTGGGCTATTCCTGGAAATCCTTTTTACTTGAGGCTCCAGTGGTGTGCTGCAGTTGGTGACTGCAAGAAAAAGCGCCCCTGATCTCCTGCCCTGGGGTCTGAGACAGCTGATCACCCAGCTGAATACCCAAGAACACAAACATCCTAAGAACCAGTGAAACCATAAATTCAAATGGGGATAAGTCTGTGCAATGACGCGTTCATGTGTGTGTGCATGAAGAAGAGAAAGAAATGCTTCACCATGCTCATTGCAGACTCCAACCTTGAGGGTACAAACCCTGCAGAGACAGAGAGAGAGAGGCCACGGGTACAGCAGGGAGGTGTGGGGTGAAAGCAAGAGGGAAACTGAGGCACAATCTGTGCATGCAGCCTCCAGTGAAAGATGCCAGGAGCTTATCTATACCACATCCAAGGGTCACCTGAAGGGCTCTGTGGAGTTTCCCCTTCCCATGAGCACTGTTTATAGGAGAGAACAGCCAGTAGCATGGGCACAGACAGCATGAGCAGATCAAACCCACAGGACAACTTGTGGGGGATTAGCTTTTTACTGTAAGCTCAAAAGGGAATGAGATCCCTTCATTCTCTCTCTAGTCCCCTCAAGGACAACATTTCTTTCCTGTACATGGCAATGTACATTTTTTTCCCCTCGCTATCAGCAGGTTGAAGAAGTTTTCATGGCCCCCCAGGGGGTCTCTGCCCAGCGAGCAGTGCATAAAATCACAGGAAACAGCCTGCCTGAGGTCTTTCCAGCCACTGGAGAAATGACATAGCTGCTGGGACACAGGCATAAATATCCTATCAGCTCTTTTTAGACTTGAGCATAAACCTAGGAAGTCTTCCTTTTGCCTGCAGTAGCAGAGGATGCTCAGCACCAGGCAGGATTGGTGTTTCACCTGCTCTCAGTCTAACACCAGAACAGGCCTCCTATTTGCCCTGGGCCCTTCCACCTTTCCAGGCTTTCACAGCTCTTCCCATCTAGAATATACATTGTGTATATATCATATTAATTATAACTAACGCATACAGTTATTTTTTCCTGAACAATTAATCAGCCTCGATCTCTCTCTCCAGAGACTGATCCTGCCAACAGAAGTGCAGGAGCATGGAATTGCTCAAACAATTGCTATTTCCTGGCTCATCCCAAAGTGAGGTTGTAAACTTGTGCCATCATCAGGACATATCCCCTCTATGCCTTAAGAGTTGGGTCTGTGCCTTGTCCCAGAGCAGTCAGCACTGAATGTGGAGCTGGATTTTGACCTAGGTTTCACATTTAAAACTCCATATATCTGTGTGGGGAAGGGAACAGGACCATGACAGGCAAATGTCAAATGAGATGAAGGGTCCAAACTGGACTAAGTGATTGATTTTGTTAACTTCCAGCCTGTCCAATTCCTCACAAGCTTTGCTCTACCTTTATACTTAGAATCACAGACTCACAGAATGGTTTGGGTTTAAAAGGACCTAAAGATCATTCAGTTCCAATCCTCTGCCATAAGCAAGGACACCTCATCCTAGAACCATGCCACCCAAGGCTCTGTCCAACCTGGCCTTGAACACAGCCACGGATGGAGCATTCATAGCTTCCTTGGGCAACCCATTCCAGTGCCTCACCACCCTCACAGTAAAGAACTTCTTCCTTATCTCCAACCTGAACTTCCCCTGTTTCAGTTTGAACCCATCACCCCTTGTCCTGTCACTACAGTCCCTAATGAATAGTCCATCCCCAGCATCCTTACAGGCCCCCTTCAGATACTGGAAGGCTGCTATCAGGTCTCCACGCAGCTTCTTTTCTCCAGGCTGAACAGCTCCAATGTTCTCAGCCTGTTTCCATATGGGAGCTCCTCCAGTCCCTGATCATCCTTGTGGCCTCCTCTGGACTCGCTCCACAGTCATTCTGCCCTCTCCTCTCATCCACCCAGTGTCAGGGAACTGGAATCCAGCTCTTCCTGCACAGAAGTGGGATCCTCCAGCACCCCCAAGGCTGCTCTGCACCGAGAAGTTTGATGTCATGTCAGCTGTCATCAGCCCCATACAGAGGAATTGGCCAGGAATTCCCAGCCTTGGCTTCCTTCCCACAGCAGCATCTGGCATGCCAGCAGCCGCAGGGGGACTGTCACAGGCGTTGTCCCCTGGCTTTCCCTTCCCAGGCTTTCTGGAGCAGCTCCATGCCAATTCTGCTATGTTGAAACAACTTTCCCAAGGCCACCTAAGACACACTGCTCGGTCCAGGTGGCTGGTATCCTTGTGATGCAGGAATTTTTCCATTTCCCAGCATCTCCTCCCTTCCCACAGGAACAGGATACCCGGATGATGAGAGGCTGAGTGGTATTCTTCACTCAAATGAGCAGTACTGGTTACATATATGGTTTAGGGACACTTTATAAACACATACATCAGGCTTAAGATTTGGAGGTGTTTTATGTATTTCAACTAAACACTTGCAGATAAAAAAATGTCATTCTTGAAACCCATATTTAAACTATGCAAAGAAATCATTTATCCTTTTTTCCTTGGACACTCCTTTATAGTTTTTCCAGTTGACACAGAGTGGAAAGAGGGAGGTTTGCTGCATTTCCCCAACAGGTTTCACTGCAGACCCTCCCTGCACCACCTCTTTTGGACACTCCGCAGCACAATGATTTTAGCTAATAGCAAAGTCCGCAGCAGCGGTTTAAGAGGTCTGACGCTGCCAGCCAAGTAGTGACCAAACCAACCACTGCCCTCTGCTGAACACAGCCCGAAATCCCCATGGAACTCCCAAGGGTCCGGAAAGTGATAGGAGGATGGGAAAAATCAAACTCCTCCCTATCCCTATTGTGAATCTTTCCCTCAAGTCAGCTGCCGGAGCCTTATATTTTGTAGGTTCTATGTTGACTCTAGTACACCATTACATCTCTACATTTAAGTACATTTAAGTATGCACTGCTACGCAAGGCTGCTATGTCCACAAGGACATGGAACTGTTGGAACAAGTCCAGAGGAGGCCATGAGGATGATCAGGGGCTGGAGCACCTCCCGTATGAAG
>WYDI02006593.1:0-16080 GCA_009867235.2 Psittacus erithacus
CCAAAGTCTGCTCTCTTGAAGTCCAGGGCAGTGAGCTTGCTGCATGCTCTTCTCACTGTCCTGAGGATCTCAAATTCAACCATCTCATGATTGCTGCAACCAGGGCTGCCCTGATGTGACACATTTCCAACCAGCCCTTCCCTGCTGGTGAGCACGTGGTCAAGCATGGCACCACTCCTTCTTGGCTCCTCTATTACTTGCAGCAGGAAGTTGTCTTCACACAATCAAGGAACCTCCTGAATTGCTTGTGCTGGGCCTTACCATCCCTCCAGCAGATATCAGGGTGGTTGAAGTCTCCCATGAGAGCAAGGGCCTGTGAGCATGAGGCTGTTCCTATCTGTCTATAGAGTGCTTCATCCACAGTCCTCTTGATCAGTTGGTCTGTAACAGACCCCCACAGTAATGTCTCCCATTGCTGTTCTCCCTTTAACCCTCACCCACAAACTCTCTATTGTCTGCTCACCTGTCCTCAGACAGAGTTCCATACTCTCCAGCCTACCCCTAACATAAATGGCAACTCCCCCTCCCCGTCTGCCAGGCCTGTCTATTCTAAGGAGCCTGTAACCTTCCATTCCAACACTCCAGTCATAGGAGCCATCCCACCATGTTTCTGTGATGCGTATTATATCCTACCCCCATAGACGTGCACACATCTCTAATTCCTCTTGTTTGTTCCCCATGCTATGCGTGTTTATAAAGAGGCATCTGAGCCAAGCTCCTAATGAAGCCAGCTCATTGGCTGAAGCAAGTGGAATATCTCTACATTGTTCCAAGCATTTATTATAGGTGCTGGCAACTGACTGGGTGTGTTGAGTTGGAATGATGCCCCCTTCCCCCAACACATCTTGTTTAAAGCTTCCTTGACCAGTCTGGCAAGCCTCCTACCAAAACCGCTCTTCCCCTTCTTTGTCAGACCAGCTCTACCAGCCTTCAGTAGACCTGGCCTACTAAATTGTGTCCCGTGTTCAAGACACCCAAACCCCTGACTCTGGCACCTCTGTTCTAACCATTTATTAACCTGGCCAATCCTCCTAACCTTTTCAGGGTCCTCCCCTGTATCCTGGAGAATTGATGAAAAGACATTCTGAGCGCTAGAGCCCCTAACCACCTCTCCCAGGGCTCTGTAGTCTTTCTTTATGTTCTCCAGGCTACTACTATCTATATCACTAGCATCCACATGGATCACTAGAAGTGGGTAATAGTCCGTGGGACTTACTAGAGCAGGCAGCCTCTCTGCAACATCCCTGACCCATACCCCTGGTGGGCAACACACCTCCCTTGCGACTGGGTCAGGCTGACAGATAGCAGCTTCTGTTCCTTTCAAAGTAGAGTCCCCTACTACTATGACCCGCTACTTTTTCCTGGCAGCACCAGTAGAGATCTTCTTTAACAGTGCATCAGCCAGTTTATTCCAGTGCAGGGGTGTTTCCTCATTAGTCCCCTGTAGGACTGAAAAACGGTTCTGGATAGGGACAACTGACTTAGGATGAAACCCCTTGCTTTTAATTGTCCTCTTCCTCCTTTTTTCTTTGGTTTTTTTTTTGTTGCTGTCTCCCAGCTTCCTGGGTTAGTGGCCTCCTTCTTCCCTCCATGAGCTACAGTGGATGCTTGAGGCCTCTGCAAAGTTTGGGCCTGGAGCAAGCAGTGCTGCTTCCTCTCAATTTCCCTGACATCTTTCAGCCTATTGACAATGTCCCGCAGCTCAGCCACCTGCTGCAGGAGGACCTCCACCAAGAAGCACTGGGTGCAGCCCTGCCCATTGTGCACCCTCCCGTCAGGAGACCAGTGCAGGCACTCTCCACACTCTGAGCTCTGCACTGCAGCCTTCCCTCTCATCGGCTCTGTCCGGGTGCCTACGCTGGCTGCCGCCAGGGCAGCCAGAGCAGAGCTCCCATACCAGGCCCTGATCATAAGTAGAGTGCTCAGCATCCTGCTCGTCTGCCCAAGCGAACTGCAGCACAAACTGCCTAGAACCCACCCTGGCTGCTGCTTTCCAGGTGCCGTTTTCCAGGACAAAACAAATTTCTTGATGCTGAAGAGATGGGTTTTCTTCATGCTAAGGGGAAATTTTTGTAACTTTGCAATACTGAGAGCCAGTACATTTTAAAATCTGGCTAGATAGACCTTTCTGAAAGAGCCTGTACCCTGAGAAGTAAAAAGTTGGAACTTCCCCCATCCCTCATTCCCTCCCAGTAATATCAGCCTACGATTTTTCTTGACCATATGCATATTTTAGTTTATGTATTCATGGGATGTTAAGGAAGAGTAAGATCTGTTTACCTCTGTGCCATGGAATCAGTTATCTCATCAAGTTTCGTGTAGTATTATAAGGTACTGGAAATTCCCTTTTGCGGGTTTTCAATAAAATTGAAGAGACTTCTGTTCTTAGAATGTGTTTTTCTTTGTGGCTACAGCACTTGCAATAAAGGTCTTATTAGCATAGATAATTTGAAAAGAACTGAAAATGAGAACCCTTTTGCCGAGATATCTGACTTCTGCTTACGGTATGACAAATAGTGCAAGCCTGATAGTGAAACTCTAGTAAAGCCCATTATTGGTCTGTTAACACTGTGGAACTATCTTTTGCAGCTGCCAATTGAAAGACCAAATTGATGACATTTCATACAAAACTATCACTGGTTATTGTTATATTGCCTGAAACTTTTTCTGCTCTGTAGACCCCCCTGTGGTTATACCTGCATGGGCGCTTGATTCCAGGTCTTCTGACTTAACAAAGTCTTACATTTCATTCTGGTAGCTTTTTACCATCAGGGCCCTGAGTGCACTGGCAGGATCTGCGCTGTTTTTCTTTCTCACCTAGGGGATTAGCTGCTTGTGCTTAGGACCAAATCTGGTTTTATTTGTTTTGTGCAACCTTAGATCAGGCTGATAAGGAAAGATTTGGGTTGTAAAACAGCTCTGAGAGGCTTTGTCAGTCCCTTCCTACTGCATGTAGGAACTACTTTTAAGCTCATACCCTTGGCCTTGGTCCTTGTGTTACCTGCATTGTAGGTATACATGTGCTTGGCCATATACCTTCCTGTTGTGCTAGCCTGACTTCCTGGTTGTTCTTACACATCACTATGGACTTGTCTGATGAACCTGACTTTTGTCTGAACCCACTTACTGTCACTGAACCGGCTCTGTTCTTCTTGCTTAGTTATTGTGGTACAATATTGTTGAGGATATTCTCTCCCTGCTGTGCTTTGTCCACACCTCCTGGCTCAGTCTTTGTGGTGCAGTCCACTTTTGCTTTCCCTGACTGACAACTGCTCCCATAAACCAGCATTTTAAAAGAAGGGTTCTGTGCAAAATGAAAGCACTTTGATTTGTTGAGGTGTTACAAATTAATGTCTAGCCCTGAAAAAGTGCCCATTGAAAACTCACCCATGTTCTTGAGTTCCATCATCTGGTAAGTATGACTGCCAAAATCGAGGGCTGTTTATTTCTGAATTCCAATGTTTTCCCTAAGGAGCTAATTTTTACTATGTTTTGGACACCTGCTCTTGCTCTTTGCTACTTGGCGTCAAAATAATGTCCTCCAGCCTGGCTGTATTTGTTTCGTGTGCAGTGGACTGACACATAGCTCAACCTGGCTATCCATATCAGATCAGAAATTCTACTACCAACACGTGTGCTATACCTGTAAAGGCTGAAGAAAATGACATCATAAACATTTTATGTGAATACACGTCTCCCCAGATTGGAGAAAATGTTGAAACCTGCTTGTCTGGCCAAGAGAGGAATTCAAGCCTCCCTTGTTTCATACTCTATTCTAACAGTATAAGGTTTACAGTTCCCAAATCTAATGTGACAGTCTTTAGAAATTTTTATATTCTGTGAAGATTTTTATAAACTGGAGAAAAAAAATCAGTTTATGTGTTATTTTTATTTTTAAAACAGGTAGATTTCTATCAAGCACAAAAATGTTGTAAGGGAAGTAAAATCACATAAATGTCTAGGCTTGAAGAAATTGTTAAAAGCTCTTCCTGGGGCACTCCCACCCCTACTGTGAGATCAAATCTGCCAGCAATGGATACAGTGTTGCCCACCCAGAGGCTCCTGTCTAGCAGGGCATGCTGCCAGCTGGAGAGATATTGTAGGAAACCCCTGGTGAGCAAGTGCAGTATTTTATAATATCATTCCAGCTGGCAGCCTGCCTAGGATGGTATTTCTGTGCACTCTTCAAAACTCTTGAAGAAGCTTATTAAGATTGCAGGCAGCAACCATGGCAACTGGTAGGGACTGTATTTCTCAAGTGCACCAGAAAAGCATATATACAAATAAATGTGTATTGTGGGAAGACACAGGTCAATCCAATGCTCTATTGTAATTTCAATATATATCGAATAAGGTGGCACCTGGAGTTTGAGCACTATAGCCTAATCCAGGTGGAAAAGCTACTGGACCAAAGCGTTGCACTAGTTGTTTTGTACTTGTTTGTGTTTCTTATTGCTGAAATATACTGTTATATGTGACCTGCAGGAGGGTCTGTTAACACCTAACGATGAAACATACTATGAAAGATTACTTAACAGACTACTAATAGCATATGAAGAGTTTTTGATTCACTAAAATCTTAACCAAGAGCTCAGATAAACTGGCTCTGTTGGTGGATCTTGGATCTTGTTATCAGCACCCTGCCCTGTGTGCTGCAGTAAGACCCTGTAGGGCTGCACCCTCCTAGTAAGAGCAGTGCCTGTGCTGTGGGCCTTTTTGGCCTGATATTTCTGCTTCCTAAACACCCCAAAATAATGTAACAGCCATGTTAGGAAAAACTGAGGAGGCAGCAAAAGTAAATCCAAATAATGACCAAAAGTGTTGAAGTAAAAAGAAGAAAATGAAAGCACAGCCAAGGCAAAATAAGTAAAGAGAAAAAAGCAAATCAGGGGTAAAGAATGGTAAGGATATGTTGTATGGTTTTTTAATTGTTATTTTTAGTGACATTCGTAGAAAACAACCCAAAACCCAAATCAAGCAAAAAAAATCTAATCAAACCCAAGCAAAGGAAATTGAAACAAAAAACAGTCCAGTTTAAGCATCTAAAGATAAAAAATAAAACAAAAAAACTTTCTTCATGTAAATCATAACTTTTAAATCAGTATTTTCTGTAATATTTCTACTAGTGATTTTAACCATTACAATGGTTAAAATCACTAAAAGCTAGTCTAATGAAAAAAAATCTGTTTTGAGCAGTCAGTAGCCTGGCCAACATTGTTTATTTACAAACTCTTCCTAGATAAGCTTGAGAAATACAGGGTAAGTTAATTTAAAGTAATCTGATTGTGGTCCCACTCTTAGAGATGATCCACTTGAAGAAATTAAGTTTTAATTTTTATATTTGCATAATATTTGTAGTTCACTGTAATACAATAGCAAATAAGTAGTCTTTTTACAAGCAGTGAAGAATTTGTTCTAATATTTTACCCCTCCCCTCACCACTTTTAGAAAAAATCACTCTCATTTGCTTAATTGATGATCTAGAGAATAGGTAAGATAATGCAAAGGAGTATCATTTTAGTCAGATGTAATTAGAGTGAAAAATTCTAGGACTGCCCATATCCTAGTATAGACTCATATTAAGTACAAAACAGCATCAGTGTTTTCTCCAACTCATTCACTGCCTTATATATCCTTCAAAACAAGGGTACGGTGCTCTACATTATAGCCAAACCCTGAGCATTGGGGCAAGACAAAATCCAAATATTTTATCTTGGTTGGAAAGTTCAAAGCTGAATGCTTACCTCTTCATAGAATCATAGAATCAGAAAATCGTAGAATAGTTAGGGTTGGAAAGGACTTTAAGATCACTTAGTTCCAACCCCACACCATAAACGGGGACATCTCACACTAGTCCATGTTGCCCAAGGCTCTGTTCAATCTGGCCTTGAACACTGCCAGAGATAGAGCATTTACCACTTTTTTGAGCAGCCTCTTCCAGTGCCTCACCAAACTCACAGTAAAGAACTTCTTCCTTATAACTTACATTAGTTATAAGGAAAAAACTTACATGGAAACAGAACTTCCCCTGTTTCAATTTGAAATCATTACCCTTGTCCTATCACTACAGTCCCTGATGAAGAGTCCTTCTCCAGCATCCTTGTAGGGCCCCTTCAGATACAGAAAAAAAAAGGTAATATCCTGTGCAAATTAATAATGCTTTGTATTTCAAGCAGTGTGAATTTGCTTGTTTGACAAAGGAATGCTCATTTCTATATGTCCTAAGCAAGCCAGAGATTATTTCCTCCTGAAATGTGTGAAGATTCTTATATCTGAATTGGGTAATTCCAGAGCTAAATTCCCTTTAACTGTCAAATTTCAGATTTAAGACTGCCAACTATCAGGAATATTCCTTGCTAACTTACTTCTATAATGATCTGCTCTTGCTCTTAAGAAGGTGTTTCTGCCTGCACGGATTTCTTCTGGACTGTTTATATTGTGTAGACTGTCAGAGTAGGCAAAAAGCTCTCTATAAGAAGACTAAAGCTCCAAGTGTTGTGTACTTGAAACACCAAATTTTTTACATCTATTTTAAACACATTGCTTCCAAGAAAACAAACATTTCATTTTCCCTTGGAAATAGACTTAGTGCAGACGAAACTATTCTAGAACACTCAGAAAATAAATGGCTGCCCTGTGATAGATGGCTTAGCACTGGAAAAGTGATGGCTTTTGAGACTTCTTGTGTACAAAGTCTGCTACCTGTTCCTTGCAAATAATAATGATAAAAAGTAGAAAACCCAAAATCTGTTATCTGGTCTTATAGCACCCAAAGCATGGCTGTATTTGGAACTGTAGTTGGGAATATGTTTGTGTTTTAGTTAATAACAATTGTTCATAAAACAGAGTAAACATTGACAAAGCATGTGTGCTAAAAGCAGGTGAAATTAGGTCTATAAAAATAAATCAACACAAAACAGTCAAGCATTAAAAAAGCAGTAGAATTTAACAAGTAAAAAGTTTAACAGTAGCAAGCACATTACATAGGGCAGTAGTTTCTAGCCTTTTCCTTGGTTTGTTTGCTTAAGCTTGCAGACGACATTCTGTTCTTGGGTATATCTGTGTAACTCATTGGCTTCTGTTCCTAAAAAAGAGTTTTAGTTTCATCAGCATTTCTTACAACAATCTTGCAGTCTTGTTGCATCTGAAGCAAATATCACTTGGGGCCAGATTACTCATTACTTTGGCTTGTGTATTCATCTATAGCATTGCAGAACGGGTTGTAAATATTACCCCTGATTTGCTGGGCAGCAATGAAGCGGGTCTTTTACAGTTATTAGAATTGGGAAAAGAGAGAAAGGGAGAAAACTGTATGGTGTTGTATAAGTATTTCAGGAAACTATTTCTCCATTTTTATTTTCCTAATAGAGTCTAAAAAGCCATTAAAAATAATTTTATGTCTGCTTATATGTTTATGAATATTAATAAAGTTTTACAGAGGCTTTGGCAGCCTTAATCTGATAACATTGAACTACTGCTTGTAGCTGTGTGATAAAACCATTCTGAACTTCTAAAATAAAGAAAGAATATCCATCCAGGCAGTGGGAGCATGTGTAGGTATAGCTAATTATTGAAAAACATATTATTTATAGTCCTGTGTAAAAGTTTTAATTGATATCAAGATTTCTACAATAAAGTTGTGCTTTGTTATGCAGAAAAGAGACCAATGATGGATTACTAAAATGAAAGAAAAAAAGAGGAATCAGAATTACTAACCTGGAGGTTCAAGTAAGATGTTAAAAAAAGAGTATACAACGGTATTCAGAAATCTCAAAGACATGAGAATAATTTTAGCTTTGCTAGATTCCTCATCTGTGGACAAATATTCTGTATCTTGATAGGTGGAGAGGATAAGTCATGCAGCAGCTGAGTTACTCATGCAAGGTCATACAAGGAAACTATGATTAAGTAAGAAAAGAATCCAGATTTTCTATGATGTAGGC
Organism: Psittacus erithacus; assembly: GCA_009867235.2. Classification (NCBI taxonomy): domain Eukaryota; kingdom Metazoa; phylum Chordata; class Aves; order Psittaciformes; family Psittacidae; genus Psittacus; species Psittacus erithacus. The sequence goes on from WYDI02006593.1 coordinate 7,944, forward strand.
AATAAGCAACCTTCCTGCTTGCTGAAAATGAAAGCTCCATCCAGCAATTTGCTGTTTCTTTAGACTTATCCAAAAGTTTCTCGTTTTTAACTGATTGGAGCATCAATAAAAGTAGTTCTTCTGTGAAGGGAAGAAAAATGCAAGAAGGAAATTATATGGAATATATTTCTCTTACCAGATTCTTAATGTGAGTTTGGATCTTATGTGAGTCAGCCCTATTCAGCCCTTGCAGAAGCTTGCTCTGCATTTCACAGTGCTGTTGAAGCAACATCTCCAGCTAAACACTTAGCCATCACTTGATGCTAGTTTTCAGTTCTTCTGAGTATGTTTGTAATTATAGCCAAGCTGATATCAACACTCGGGGCTGTAATGTTCCAGCTGGGCATTATTAATGCCCTTGCTTTTTCAGAAATGTCATCTTGAGTAGTCTTTTAAAACTGATAATAGTTTTCTCATTCTCTATTTTTTTTTTTTTTAACATTTTTATGTTTCAATGTGAAATAAATTGCAACATTACCAGATTATCTGCTCAGTAAACAAATAGCATATGGTTTATAGTAGAATATCAGATCATTATGTGTCTAGAAGAAAAGATGCCTTAAAGTTAACTATCATTATAGCAGCTTGAAGATTGTCATTAGTGACTACCTTTTCCATCCTCCTTCTGGTAATATTGTACGCAGCTATAACATATTAAGGGTCAGATATAGTCACTGATTCAAAGAGCAAAGATACCTCTAGGTAGATCTTCAGTATAAGAAATATTTCTGGTTCTTGGCAGGATTTTACACAGCAAGCCACTGCAACAGCAGGGTTCCCTTTGCAGCTCCTGTGATCGTGCTGGCTTGTTATCAGGCAACATTTGCTAGTATTGGGCTTTTATACAGGCTTTGGTGTGAGATGCAGGCTTCCTTAACTAACCTCGTGCCTGAAGAAGCAAGTAATAACTGAGGCACATCAGCTATGTATCTCTGATCATATGCTTGTTAATCTTGAGGCTTTCTGTCCAGCTAGGTGCATGACAAGATCCTCTGTTTCTGCCATGTTCCCCATTCTTTACAGAGCCATTGACCTAAATATCAGACTCTGTGTGGGAAACAATTATTGTATCAGCAGAGGAAATAATTATCAAGCTTAGATGAAGTAAAGACTCTATGTAGGGAAGCAAAAAAGCTTTTTGTACAAAGGACTGCAGGGCAAGGTTTATGGGTCTCCAACATAAGCAAAAGTAACTGTAAAAAAAAGCCTTACTTTTTGCTTTGTAGCCTGTTGAACAATAAGCTGCAAAATTCAGTGAACCATTTAAAGCTGTGCTAGCAAATGTCACTGAAAATGGTGTAAGAAACATGTCTGGCTGTCTACAGGACAAGAAAACGTGAAAAAAAAGAGATTGACATGTGTGCCCTACTAGCACAGAGACCAGACAGAATGGCATTGACTTCATACATACTTAATACAACTGCATGAAGAACAGAGGTTCTGTCAGTACAGCTGACACCAGGCCATTAGCAGAGGGTAAACCAAAAAAGTTTTACCCATGCGTAGCCTTGGGACCATTCTGTTTTGGGAATTTCTGATCTGAGGTCCCTAGGACATAATTCTAAAGTTGGATCTGCTTTCCAGAGAATCACTTCCTTTTTCACCCAAAGTGCATACATACCCAAATCAGAAAATTCAAAAATGCTGTGTCTATAAAGCAGTTATATCTAACCTGCTGTATTCAGAATTAATGTTTTGTACTTTTGGAAATAAGGTACTCCCAGCTTTCTGATAGATGTAATTATCCAGAAAAAGGACTAACTTTAAAACATGACTTTTTAAAACACTCTAAACGTACCCTAAGCACATTTATACCCATAGCAGTCATGGCATATGAAGTAATGTGTATTTGGAAGCATTTTAATGATTCTGCGTAACATTTAAAAATGCTTCCTTACTTCTAGACCGTGACATGAAGTTGCATCAATGTGAGTTTGGTGAGCCATACAGAGGATAGAATTGCTAGTGAAGAATGTGCTTCACAGTAAGTAAATGCAAGCTTTTTAAGAAAGATTTCCATATATGCAGATATGTTTTTGAGCACATATATTGTCTGCCTACATCCACTTACTCTAATAATTGCTTCTAGCAAGTCTCATAACAGATTACTGGTGTTCGAAATCTGCAAAATGTACATGAAATTCAAGCCGATAGTTTTTGGTTGGTTTTTTTAGTATCATTAACGAGTAAGGAAAGATGAGTAGGAGATGATAAGAAGAACAGGCTGTAGCTTACTTTACTGGTTCAGAGTCCCTTCTGTGTTCCTTTGTGCTTGGAGGGATTTTTTTGCACTTATTTATAATCAATTGTTCAGTATCTTATGTACTAGGTAAGCGTTTCTGTAAGAAGACACACAGAGTAAAATAAATACCAGGTTAGTATTTTGGACTTAAGTAAACCAGACGGAAAAGTCACCTAAATGGAAAATTTACCCTACTGTATGTTTTCCTGAACATCACACAACAGCTTATATCTCCTTAGATGCATTACACTGAATGTTTAAATACAAGTTTTTGTGATAATTAACTACTTCGGGTACTTATCAGTGGTAACATTTCATTGGCTAATCTTTTAAGGTATTCAGTTGGTGTCAGGATAAAACAAGAAATGCTTAGACTGACCTTCATTATAACTAAAAGCTATTTTGATGAGCTTTATACTGTGAAGTTATGCATGTTGCAGCATGAGGTGTTCTGATGCATTTAATGCATTAGATCTTGATATAGTTCAGAATCGCTTGGGGATAATGCATGTATGCCCTTTCAAAACTTTTCCCAGGAGAAAATAACAATTAAAAAAATGAACAAAAATTTGAAAAATACTTGTATAATGCAAATTTTTATAAAAGTAAAACCAACCAAACTCAAACAAAAAACCACAAAAACCACAAAAAAAACCCCAAACAAAACTCAAAAAGCCAAAAAACCCTTACATTGAATTATTTAAAATAAAGCAATTCTTATAATTTGAGATTAAAATTCCAGTATTTATCTGTGTCTAACAATCTGCCATTCTTTCAAGAGCAGTGTGAAATTGAGTTACCTCCTTTGGCAGGGGTGCTCACAAAATTTGTTGTTGCAGCTCTCTTAATTCTTGATTTTACTGTTCAGTTTACAGCCAGAACTTTTTAAACTAGTTACTGTCTCTCTTTTAGAAGACCTTTGTAAGTGAAAGCGATTTGCCTACTTTGCTTTTTTCCCCATAAAACCAGCAATTGGTAATGCAAGTAGATGCCTACCACCAGAAACAGAAAATGGAAAAAAGGGCATTCAACTACAAAAAAAGATGCTTTTTTTCCTATAATTTGAAATTTTCTTGGACATGTTCCAAATAGCAACAAACTTCTGTAATATGTTACAAAATTACGATACATTTATATATACAAAAATAATCTATATAAAATTAAAATCAGTACTTACTACTAAACTGTTTCCATTTGTCCTTGTTAGACTTTTGTTTATGACTGCGTCATGTAGTGTCTTTAAATTTTAAGAACACTGTGGTATGCAGATGTTATCCAACTACTTATCTTTTACTTTTTGACAGCATACCTTTGCTATCAGGATGACCTGATACCTTGATAGGATAGCAAGGTGACTCAATTGGAGTAAAAACTTAAAAAGTGGTGAAGGATGAAAAGAAGATTCATTTGAAGAAAGTAGTCAATACTGCCTCACTGTTGATCTAGGATATCTAATCATAGATCATTAAATTAGTGAAGCACTTCAGGGTCACCCTTGTCTTATCCCTTATCCATCTAGAATTCCCTTTATATATTATGGAGTTTAAAAGGGGTATATGAGAGGCTAATAGAGCAAGACAACAGAAAACTGGGTTAATCGGAGCAGAAACTGTGAAGATCTAAGAAGCTGAGGAGCTTTTTAGATGAGCAGGTATTAGCAGGTGGCTGACAGAAAGCCAGGCCTTTTCACACTTTAAAGTTTATACCAATATACTTAGACTTTGTCTTTTCTAGATGTGTTTGCTAGTTCTGGTGGATTTGATCCTGAGTATGAATCATACTGTTCTTTAACAAATATGAGAGAGCTTACTTGGCAGAAATCTTTAGTGAAGCAGCAGTTAAATTGGACAACATGAGAATGTGCTGAGGTTTCCAAAAGATGGTAGATACAGTCCTGTCTTCTTGGAATCTATTTTCAACTTTTCCAGAAAAATGCTGTGACACAAAAATTCTATTGCAGTTAGGATGTAGAATTTTTCTTATTTGGTATACAGATGGTGATAACAAATGCTCTTCAGAATATTATTGCACGCTTTTTAAGATGATCTGTGTTTTATGAGAAAAAATGGATTTCACCCAACTGTACTAGAAAATAATCAAATAAATTCTGATATCACACAGAAAAAGTCCCAGAAAAATGTATAGAACCTACTAAATAGACCAAAAAAGTGTAAGGAATGCTAAGATTATTCATATCTGCCCTGGAAAGTGTTTTTCTGTTTATCATAGGACTGATTTTACTAAGCTGTACAGTTGCACCCAAATTCTAAATTGCAAAGATACATTTTGTTCTCTCCTCACTTTCAGAGACATTACAGTAACCAGAATGTTTCATATTCAGAAAAGAATACTCATTTTCTAAAAAGATACAGTTGACATTTTAGATTTTTCTCAAGTTTTGACTGAACCAGCATCATTTCTGCTGAAAACTGAGGCAGGGGAGGAGAAAAAATTAAAGCTAAACTTTGTAATTCCCTTATCGAAAAGGACATGTAAAGCTTTTCAATAAATGCCAGAGAGAGTGCTGTACATTTCCTAGATTTCTGGATTGTTTCATGACCAATATACTGCATTTGAAGAAAACACAGATTTTCCCTTAAAGAAGACCACCTTCTTCTACGAAATTGGGTGAATTTCATGCAGGAAGTTAGACTGTTCCGCCACAGAAACTGTTAAGTTTCTGAGTAAAACTTTCAATCATAAAATAATAAAATCATGAAGTGTAAGAACGACATAAGCCTTTTTGATGTGAAGATAAGGTATAGATTAAGTGGTCTTCGATAGTTTTATGTTTCAGTGAAAAGACTAGCTCACAGGAAATTGAAAGCTTTTATGGGCTGGCTAGCTGCTGCAAAGAAAACAAAAGAAAGTCTCATAGAAATTTCTCTTGCTATCAATATCCTTGCAGGGGTGATGATTACACCGTGTCCGTGAACACAGGCCTCAAGGTCTAGAGGGCACAGTGAGCTGGAGTGGGAGATAAATGCTAAATGAAGGCTCCCCATCTGTCTCAGCTTTCACTTGAGTGATCACCACTTATAATGTAGAAGGTAATAATTTAAAATTTAAGCATAAATCATTATCAAAACATAAGCAAAAGTTTGTACCAGAAACAAACGGAGTTTACAGAGACAATTTCAAAGTACTAGCAGTATTTGAGAAAGAAGTAAAGGCATAATGTGTTAGAAGCCAAAGGAGGAATGTAAAAAGAAACTAAGAGCTGAGGCAAGTTATGAAATTGCTTCTTTCAGTGCTGCATTGGTGAATGGTAATGTGCACATGGACTTCACACCTGGCTGTAAAACTTCTTAGTGTGAAATATTAAGTAAGACTGTTGAAGTACTGATATAGGAAATTTTCTTGAATAAATTCTGAAATGAAATCACGTTAAGTCATTCTTTACCCAGTTGGAGGAACAGAGACATGGATAGATTTGTTTCTGATGAATGACTGTGATCACAGGAGTTACAAAATTGTCAACTAAGGAGCCTGAAAATGTTGCTTCGCTGATTACTTATGGTTACTTTTTGCAAAGATCATGTGATTCCTAAGATAGCAAAAATGTAATAAAGCAAGAGCTTCTGTTGGGTTTGGTTTTGTTGTTGTACAACTCCACTAATAAAAATTATGAACAATTAATTTTTCCCAAGTTTTGCCCAATATAACCACATATATGGCATCTGGTTATTGTTATATAGCTGATTGTAGTTGCAATAAACCTACCTGAAGTCCCCAAAGTCCTTTACAACACTTATTTCCTTTAATACTGCATATGCAGTGACATTTTGCTGGTCTTGCAATGTGACCTGACTTGTGAATTAGTATTCATGCAATATGAGACTGTTTATATGATCCTTTTCTCTCAAAAGTGTAATCTCATTAGTGATTGAGGCAAATTTCAAGTGTAGTGTTAGCCCCAAAAGTATGCTTTCTGATATCTTTTTTTCAGGTCATATGGTAGCCAACTGATTTATAGGATTCTATCATGTTCCAGAACACCTTTGCCAAGGTCTTTTGAATGATGTATTTTTAATTCATCTGTTCTTTGGTTGCGAAAGTCTTGCGCTGACATGTAAGACATTTTGAGCTTTTTAATTATGTATTTTTGATCATTTGAAGTAGTAGTTCCTCCAACCAAAGTATCTTGAAGGCTATGATTTCTAGCATTGACGTAAATAGATACTTGGTTAGGCCAAAACGGAGCACTTCTAGAAAGTCTTGCCATAACATCAACATATTAAATAACCATACAAATGTTTGTATTGTAGGATAAAAACAATTTTATATCACACTGGATTATTTTGCCACTGGATGTTTTTGTTTGTTCTCATGTTTCTATTTCTCAAGTACTCGATACTCAGTTAACAGTAGTTAAGTATTTATGGTTCTTTTCTATTGTATTTTAGAAAAGCATCTACTGAATCTAAAAATTATATTTTCTTAAAAAGCAGATGTTTTATTAAATGTTAGAAGTGTGGGGCTTTTTTTCTCTGAAAGTATATCTAAATCATCCATCTATTGAATATTTTCTTGAAATTTTCTACGGAAGACACAGAACAAATAAAGACTAATCAAGCTGTCATATTCATTAAATGTTTGACAGTGGTTGCTGAGTGCCTAAATTTTAATTAACTGCACATGTTTTGAAATCTTTGCTATGTTTTTTTTCTCTCACTCAAGAGATATTCTTCTGTGACAGAGTAGGTTGTTTGTAGTATCTAACTGAGAAATACAGAATTCAAGCTGTGTGTAGGTGATACATGAATTTTTCACTCCTGCTGACAGCCATATCGGCTTGTGTGTAATTCTTTAAACTGATTCAAACTCATGCTGTTTATGCTTTTAATTGATTGAATTAAAACATAATTTTAAACACTTAATCATTCCATTAGGCAAGATTGTGTTTGCCTATTCTGTGCTCAATCCACTACAAAATAATCACAGATTTCTTGTCCACAAGGGATAAGAAGACTGGTTCCTCAGTCTCTTGATCTTCCAGACTCCCTGGTTTGCTAGCTTCAGGAAAGAATCTTGCAAAGGAGCTCTGTGCTTTCTTGCAAAGGAGTCTGAAGATGTGCTTTAGCAGAAGTGTATCTGTCAAAGACTATGAAGACTTTTATTTTTTAAAAAGATAGGTGTGAGTGCTGCCCTATGAGTTCACAATGAACTAGCTAAGACTTACACACTGCTGCTTTCTAAATGGACCCATAAGATGCATTTCCATTCCTTCACGTTTCCCTGTGGAAGCCTTCAGAAGCTTGCTGCCAGCCTGGAAGACAATATTTTCACAATATGTCATCTTTAATTATTTTCTTTGCTTAAAAGAAAAAAAAAAGTACATATAGTCACATTCTTGGATCAAGAGTTCTTTGGAATATTAAGTCCTGAAGCCTACAAATTAGAAACATTTTGAAAAAGATGTGAAATATCTAAATCACTATTTGAAAGCTTTGGAGAAAGGAAGTTCTCTGACAACTTCAAATTACCTTCACAACTCCTGAGCAGAATTCATAGTAAACTAGGATTTTTTAGCCTGTATTTACTGACTAGGTCTACTACTATTAATCTATTTACCAACAATACAGAGAAAGTAGACTTCTTCCTTCTTCCATTATATTTTCACTCTTACTGCTTGGTTTCTTCCAGCTTAACCTGCCTTTATTTGTGGCTTCTTCACAAAGCTGAGTTTTTCCCACCATTGTTGTACTTTAATAAATAAACTCATAAGAATTTTATAATAGAATCATCGAATCAGCTGAGTTGGAAAAGATCTTTAAGATCATCAAGTCCAACCATTACCCCAGGACTGCCAAGACCACCACTAAATCATATAACTGAGGGCCTCATCTACATGGT
>WYDI02006595.1:0-15038 GCA_009867235.2 Psittacus erithacus
AAGAGCTTCTGCCTAAGAGCTCATCTCAGTCTCCCCTCTGGCAGGTTAAAGCCATTCCCCTTGGCCTGTCCCTATAGGCCCTTGTCAAAAGCCCCTCTCCAGGTTTCCTGGAGCCCCTTTAGGTACTGCTGCTACTCCAAAACCAGAGCCTATAGCTGGCAAAGGAAACAAACAGGCTGTGAAAGGGATGACTGAACAACCCGGGCAAAAACATTTGCTTTAGACATAAAGATTGCATCCATTCACCCCCAGCCCTCTCCTCAAACCACACCATGGCTCAGAGAGCGCTGGCTGCACCCACTGCTGCTGACAGCCCCCAGCCATGGGCAGACAACGCTGCCTTCTTCACACCCTCCTCTTCCCCCCTCGTGTCAGATCAACTGCAGCACAAAACAGCTTCAACCCCTTCATAATGGGAGAACATGCCCAGCAGCCAAAATCCAGCTGGTATTTTGTGCTCACGGTAAATAGGATTATTGGCAGCAGTGAAAAGTGAAGTCCTCTGCTCAACAACACACTGGGGATGGCAGCTGCTTTCCAGCCCTGGACTGCAAATACCATCTTGCCAAAGCTGTCTGTACTAATGGGGTCTATTTTCTCTATAGGAAAGGAAAAGGCAGGAGAGAATTCAATGTTTATGCTTCTGAGTCTTCTATTGAAGCGCATGTTTTCAACTGCTCCCGCTCCCGTTAACACCCAGCATGGGGAGATTCAAACAGCCTCATGGCTGCAACAAGCTGGGGTTGTCCAACAGAGAGAGCAAATGTTTAAACTACAAGTTCTTCTTTTATTTGAAGATTTTCTGCATTAAATGTAGCACAGATTTGACTTAAAGCCCTGTACTTCTCAATGGAAATACCTGTCTCCAGCTGAAGTACAAACCAGAGCTGCCAACTATTCCCATCCTTACCAAGGCCAACAGGAGCTTCTCTTGCAGAGCAGGTCTCCGCAGGGATCCCTGAGGGTGGTTTACTGACTCCAACACCACTTGCAGGCACTAAATGGCTGCCTCCAGGCTACTCAGGTGGAAGAACACACACAGCGCCCATTTCAGGAGGGGAAAAAAGGTCTGAAGCTGTCAATGAAGAGAAACCCCTCAGGTCTCACCATGAAATGAGTGAATGACCAGCTGGTAAGGAGGGGAGATAAAGGGGAAATGAGAAGAACACAAATTGGCCGAGTGCGTGATCCCGAACCAAAACACGGTTTCCCAGAAGTTCTCATTTAAAGCTGTAACTGACTCAACAGCGCCCGCTGAAGTGGATAAAGCACATGAAAAATTAAACATTACATCTCTTGCCCTGCAAATGCCTCCCCATTAGAAACCGGGCTCAGATTCCAAGGAATAGGGTCTAGTGGCAAGGAGAAACACTGTTTTCCTTGGGTTTAAATGGGAACACCCAAAGCACATCCCTGGTCAGCAATGAAAAGGTGATCACCGGAACACGGCCTCGCACAAGCACAGGGCCACCCTTGCCAGAGCTACCAGGCTGAAAAGGCTGCTTGAGACTTTCTCCCCCTGGACTTGTTATGCACATTCGTGTTGGCAATTTAAATTGATTTGATACCGAAATACTGCTGTGGGATGAGACACCATCGCGTGAGGTGCAGATGGAGTTAACACAACTAGTAGCAAATACATTGTTATTAAAAGGAGGGGTGGAAGAATGAAAAAACCCCGTAATTCAATAGTCTGGCTTAAAGCAAATATTGCATTTTGAAGGGAAAAGCAAGGATCTTGTTTGTTCCCTTCTTGTGCATCTTTCCCAGCACAACTATTCCATGCACTCAAACTACACAATAAATGCCTGAATGTCTCTGAAGACATAAACTGGGATACAGCAAAGAAAGCAGCTCACACCAAGCTTTGTACTGCACAGTCCAAAGGGAGTCCAAGGCAGGGACAAGGCAGAATGCATTAAATCTCAATTAGATCACAGTACACAACAAAGCACAGAACATTAGCATCATATTTACTCACGCAAGGATTAAGTGGCTTCCTTTGGAGATGTCTACGCTTGCAAAGTGTCTTGGGGACCGAATGTCTCTTTGTGGTGAAGAGCAGGCACCACTCTGTACTTTTTTTAATGAACTGCATATCATAAGTAATGAAATGCATATCATAAGTATTAAATGCATCTCACATGTATAAAATGCATCTTACATGTGCGTATGTGACAGGCTTCTGCATTTTGGAAGTGCTTCCAGAGTATTTTTAGCTCATATATCTTATTGGTGAATGCTTCAATGCCAGAATAACAGTGTAGAAAGAAAAATGACAAGGAAAAAAATGAAGAAAACATAAAACAAAGTAAAGCTTTGATGGCATACCTGAGAGAAGCATTACTCTAAGGTAATGTTCCAGCCATTTCTAAAGCAATGATTTAGGCAGCGTTATGAAGTCATTATTTGCAAATGTGTTTGTTATACAATGCTTAATATTAACAAACCCTCGTAATTATACGTTCAAACAGTTTACCCTTAGTATTACAAACACATCCAGGCTGGCAGCCAGGCATACAGCGATTCCTGCTGGCTTCTGCAGGCCAGCCCTGGTGCTGCTACAGCAGCATCTCCTGCAACAGGACCTGCAGGAGGATTTATATGGCCACATAAAAGAAGTTTCCATCCCATCTCTGAGCCAAACTAAAATTCACTTCCATAAGCTTCACAGCCCTAAAAAACTTTTGGTACCAAATGCTGTGGTTTTCCCTTTGTCACAACACCTGAATGCACTCATCCAGCCTACAGAAGCGGTTGGAGCTAGATGATCTTTAAGATTTCTTTCAGTCCAAACCATTCTATGATTCTATGAGCCAGTCATTTCCACAGCTCTAACCTCTGCTATCTTCATTCCAAGCACAATTTAAGTCCAAAACCTCCCACCATTGGGCATTTCAAGCACTACCAGCAAGGACAAGACTCCACCCAGTGCAAACAGTTTGTACTTTATTCCTAAAGATCAAGTTAATGAAGTGCAAAACTTCAGGGCTGTTTGAGTAAAGAGCCGACGCTTATAAAAACCGAGACATTAGTGAGCAAAGCTTTCTCCATATTTAACCACGAAAAGAGGCTTAAAATTTACGGAGACTCCAAATGCAACAAGAGGAGTGCAGACACACTGTCAGTGCCTGTAGCTGTTTATAATATACGTTATATAAATCTACAAACACTGGCTGTTAGTACACTTTCACGCACACATTATTCAATAAATGCTGAGGAAATTATCTTAAAACGGCAGTGCCTTAACGTGCTTCTGCAAAAGCACTTTGATATCCACACACTGCACGAATGTCTTTTATAATGTCTTTTAAAAGGTTCCCCTTTCAGCAGAGCAGTACAATCACAGCAACACCGGCCCGTTTGCCACAGTCCCCATCAGCTCCGGACTCCTTTAATTTGCACCAGTGAAACCTGTTTCCTACCCACACACAAGACCATTCACTCAACTCAGTGTATGGCTCGATGAATGCACTCCACCACCACACATCTGGGCTTGACAATTTCAAAGCAAGCCCATCATAATATTTTCACTAAAGACACAAGCTATTATTCCTCCCCACAATAAAACCGGGAAGACGGTCTCTCATTTCCACAATGGAGGGCTCTCTTGACAAGGGACATCACGCTGGCTTTCAAAAACCCATCTAGGACACAAAGTTCACCAGTACAAACTCTTCCAGCCTCAGTGGTGGTTGGGTTTTCTTTGCACAAAGCTGGCGCCAAAGCACCTACCCTGCCCTAAAATAGCTCTGAGTTCCAGTTGTTATAACTCCCTTAATGGTTAGGATACAAGCTAGACGGTCCCAGCCCAAATTGCATTATGCATCCCCTGACTGCACACACTGAGATTATGACTGCTCAGTGCACTCAGCACACACACAGCCACAGGGGAACACTAAAAGCAAATTCTGGCCCTGTCCATCATCCATAATTCAAGAGAAATCAGGGTTAAAAAAAGTGCATGAGCCATTGACATAATTTATATGCTGCAAGTGGGAGAGTTGGCAGTCTCTCGCATCATGAACTTTAAATAACGGTAGTTTAACACCAGATGTACCTGCAGCTGTCCTGAGTGTAATACCATTAGCTCCATTATGGCACGGAGCAAACCCTCCCTTAGCTCAGCACCCCCATCCTTGCCCCACAGCAGCAGCTTGCTTAACACTGGATTTCACTTGGAACCATCAGTCCGAAACAAACCACTGCACGCTAACAGCATGAAGAAAAAGAAAACCAACAAAAAAACCACACCTTGAAGAGTTTTCTAATGGAACTCTGGTTGTGAAAGTGCTACCTATAAATAAAAGGAGGAAAGAAAGGGGAAGAAAAAGGCGTTAGCATCTTTTATGAAAATGCAGGCACTCTTCCAGCAATGGCACAAAGTTCTGGAGATGCAGTTGTGAATCTTGATCGATATTGTGCCATTTACCTTTGGAGGATATACTTCCTTCCTGTTGTAAACTAACAAAAAGTACTCTTCTTCCCACTGACTTTACACAAGGGATTATCAAATTAATTCAGTGTGTGCACGCTGAGAGGTGTTAATTGATTGTTCCGTCTAAACCAGCTTTTAGTCAATATCCCTTACTGAAACAAGAGAAACCAGAACAGCGACTGCTTCCTCCCACCACCCCCAGGTTCATCCACAGCATATATTTCCAGTGGAAAACCTAAACGTCCCAGTAATGGAAGACGTTATGAACTCAAGATCAGGGCGAGGCACTGGGAATGGCACTGCCAAAAGTCCTACCTGTACATTAGATTTTATAACTGATTCATCCTCTATCTCCTCTGTCCCTCTTTAGAGACATCCTAGGAGTAGCTGCAGAGGCCAAATACAACTAATACCCAAATGCAGAATTAAATGTGGTGAACACACAACCTAGAAAGCCCAAGCCAAGCCTACAGCCTGGCTCCTGCTCTTCAGCCAAACTCTTTTCAACACAGGAATCTTGCAGAAATCACACCACAACATGAAGACAGACCCCTAAAGCCAAAAGGGTTAATGAAAATCACCATCATCCTCCTGGTTTCACATCACCCTGCATGTATTAAGATGCCATCACACTGTTGCCAGTACAAGCACCATTTTTCTGTAGTTAATGCCTTAATGCCAGATTTGCTTCCTTTATGTTGTGCTCAGCTGGCAAGTATAGCTAAACTGTGTTAAAAAAGAAGTCAGCATCAGCACAGAGCCTCAATCTTTAGTCAGAATGTCCTTTTCTACATCCCATGTGCAGATTCAGCACATCCACAGCACAAAGATGATGAGATACTTCCCAATTTATTCTTGAAACCCAAAACTTGGTAAGCACATCACAACACAGAAAGGTGTTTTTCCCTCCCTCTGATTCAGTCAACAAGCATCAGCAGCAAAGCAGAGCAGGTACGATGGGAAGCGGCAACATTGACATAGCTGCTCCCTTCTCCTTTTCAGAGCAGAATATGGAGGTTAAAGCAGACAGCTGAAGCCTCAGAAACCAGTCACCTAAAAAACATCCCAAAGAGACCTAAACCTCTCCCTTTTGTATTCCCCCAGCAGCACCAGCACTTTTTCATTTCAGTACTCCCAGGGAGATGGGGCTGCATCCCAGATGTGCTGAGCGATGCACCGTATTATCTGAGGGAACAAGGTCCCCTGAGTTATGAGGCCTCTCTCCCTTTTCGCTAGGTCATGATCTAATACTCTTATCTGAGCTTGCAGAGCACATCATCCAGACAAACTGCTCGTGTACCCAGGAGCATGCTTGGAGGTAGGGAATAAAGGGTGCAGGTTTGAAATACAGCAGCGAGCATCTCTTTTAACGCAGCCACAGGAACTGCCAGCGCAAAGCGCTTCACATGGGATTTACAACATGCATTTTTCTACTACATGAGGTGGGGAGAGGAATCTGCAACAGCAGCAGGACATAATTTAGGTTTATTTATGATTTATCTGCTTTCTTCCAGTAGCTGGAGAAGAATTTAGATTAGGCATTCCAATGCTTCTCTCAGCACCTGAACCTCCACGCACCCATGAAGTTCAGGGAAAGCTCTGGACTATGTTACCCCCTGACTAACAAAACACAATAGATGGCATCCCTGCTGCCACCTTATATTGATGTAGTGTTAAAATTAGTGGAACATCTGGATCCAGCAAACATTTCGAGCAAATTAATAAGTGACTTGATAAGATGTCTCTCCCTGAGTTCGGTATCCTGCAGCTGAGTAATGATAACATGGAGGAGGGGGGGAAATACATCAAAATCCCATACTCCAACCTGAACAACCACATGTAAGACACTTCTGCATCTCCTTTCAGCACCAAAGGGCATCTCTGCATGAAGCTTCAAAGTATTCCTTAACTTCTTCTCAGCTGAAGAGCTTCAGCTTTTCCCAAGTCATCCCACAGCCATGTGTGTGAGCAGAGTGATGGATGCCTCACTACAAACAATAAACCTAAGCAAAACTAAGCATTAGGGAAGTTTCACATCAGTGTCAGTGTAAGCAATAGGGCCAGAAAGGTATGTGATACACAGGGCTGATACTGCTGCAATGATCCCTGTAAGCTGCTAGAAAGCTATGGACAGTAAAGAGTTACCCAAAATCACATTCGGGAGAGAACAAAGCATCCCTGCTGCAGCAGCATTTTACTGACCTAGGGGGAAAGAAGTCCCGCACCACAAATCAGAATTACTCCTTGAAGTACTTGGATCACACTTGGATGCTCCAAGCACTGAGCTCTGCCTCACCTCACCTCTCTGGTGAGAGCAGGGGAGCACAGCCCCAGGGCACACCACTGCTCCTCCAGCAGCAGGAAGCACCCATCACCCAACATGAACCTGCCTGAGGCTTACTTGGTTTTGCAGTTAGAGCAGGAGCAGGAATGATGCCTTCCAGCACACACAGCCCACCTCTAATTCATTCTGCCACCAAAAGAGACCCAGCATTCAGCCTGTCCTCTGCACACTTCATGGAGGGGATCCAGAACCCCCACTCACACCACACATCCAACAAGGTCCCTTAGACCCACTCTGGATACTAAACCCATCACAGACAGTGCACTATCACCTGGCAAGCAGTGGCCAAACTCACTCAACTCAGCCTGAAAGCTCAGCAAAGCCATCTCACTATTCATGTCTCTTCAAAGAGCAGACCATGGATAGTCCCCAATAGTAGGAAACAATCCCTGCCACTGGGTCATGCCAGACACCAACCACATGAATTGTCTGGCCAATACTACTAGAGCACTCACCTCTGCCTAGCATATTGCTTCCTGCTTCTTACTCCTAAACCACTTTCCCAACTCAATATGACTTACACAGAAGAACAACAAGGCAGCAACTTCAGGGAGCCTGTATTTATCAGGGCAGAAGGCGCTCCCCACCCCTTCCCCAGTCAGCACCCTCAGATGCAATGCGTTAGCAAGACTCAGCCTTGCTCCTGCTCCAACCACACCTGAGCCCCATTGCAGTCACACAATGATCTGTGTCCCCCAGGGGTCAATGAGTAGGCAGGTTACACAGAAGAAATGGATTTCTTACTCCAAATGAAGCATAAAAAATGAAACTTTGACAGTATCAAATTTACAGGTTTTAAGTCCAAAACATTTCAGAGACAAAGGGATTCCACCTTTGAAATCCTTCCCACTAACATGAGCTGCCTGCAGAACCACCCAGTGAAGGTTTCCCCCCTTGATCCTTGTAATGACTTTAACATTTAAAACATCTGGGGGTCACAGACCTTCAGTGCTGCTTCTTAGGTGTAGTTACACCGCCCCAGCACAGCCCCTACTCATCAGCATGGAGCCTTGGTGTCCCAGCTGAGCAGAGCAGAAGCAGCATCAGCTGTGCCATTAACAGGGACCGTGCTCCAAAGCCTCCATTCCATCCAGCACAAGTCTGGACCATTCACCCCTCCAGCATGGTAACAACACTCCTGGCAAAAGATTAAAGTACAAGGTGCTAGCTTTGAAGCTAGGCAGTCCTCATTGACTTCTGAGGCTGACACTTCAAGACACGAAGGACGAGACTGCTTTAATTGCTCAGCTTATTGTAACTGCAGGTAACACCAATATTTACTCCCTCCTGCTAATTTAAATGACCCCTGGTTTCAATCCCAAACCAGCAAACCCAGGGCTCCCCTTTCATTAGTGTGCATGATGCAGTGTCTGACAAAGCACCCACATGCATAGACATGTAAAAAGTCCATTCAGAAATATGTTTTAGATTATATGGAGCATTGCAAGCACATGGTTTATGTAATGCTGTGATTTTCTGGTATCACACAGAAGACTCAGATACATCTTCTGATCCGCTGAGGAATCACACGGATCGGCAATTCCCTGAGGTACACATCCCTGAGGGATAGCAAGGCCTGGAAACTTCCCAGACAGAAACCTAACATGGAAAACTTCATAAAAAACATCACAAAATGCAAGAAGGAGGAAGGTTCCTAATACAGCATGGACGAACTACCCCTGGTTTTAATGAAAAGCAGTGCCAGGTGAACCTGCGAATGCAATGTGAGCATTTGGAGCCAGCTGCTGCCACTGGCGTCTGCTTTGTAAACCCCAATTTGCCAAACCTCATTGAGTGTTTGTGAATGTGATCCTTCATAAAATTCAACCCCTGTTTACAGCTCACACTGCAAGAACATAACAGTGTTGACAGTAAGAGGGCTGCGTGTGCAGAGCAGTGAGGAGCAGCCGCTGCCGCATCCTCGGCAGAGCACCTCCACACGTGGGACAAAGATGAGGTTTTCAAAAGCAGTTTGCTATATACGTGAAATAGCAAAGCAAAGGCAATTGGGTCACAGAGATCCCACTGATGTCCCAGCGATGTGTGTTGCCTTGGCTCTGCAGTACCACCCACACATTCCGGCTTGGGAACACCACTGGAGGAAAAGAATGGAGCAAAGCTCAAGTGGGCAAAAGTTCACAGTGTGACAAGAAGTGTAGGAGAATCGTCCAGTCTCACCCAGGGCAAACACTCCACCCAGGAACTCTTAATTCTGATTACTTATATGGGAATGCATTTAATACCCCTGCTCATCTGCGCCCCAGGTACAGTATTGCTGAATTTAATGAAAGCAGAGTCAAAGTGTGAGTGTGGATGGCAAATGCTGCATTTAACACCTACCACAATGGCAGAGAAACTAAAAGTCCCTTTTTTTCCCCCCCTGGAAGCATCATCAGAGTTCCATCTGGAATCCCATGAAAGCGATGGGAGTTTTGCCATTAATATCAGTAGGAACAAGAACTCCTGGTTGTATTTATTTCCTCCAGCCTGCCAAGCTGCATTTAAATCCCTTTCCTCCGTAGGAAGGAACTTAACCAACCTGGAAAACAACAAATCAGTGCTACTTGCATTGTTTTTCATGTCTGACTACACATTAATGCTGTGTCAGACACCATCAGCGTCAAAAGAGGCATCACCCTTTGGCAAAACTGTAGCATTTTCTGAATAAAAAAGGAAAAGAGATAAGGAAGGATGAGAAAAATCATTAATTTCCCAGGACATTTTCTGTGCTGAAGCTCCCCTGTGATTTGACCAGGGCTCCTGCCCCTGGAAACAAGAACTGGTTCTATGCTGAGAATAGGGATTTCCTTACAGCACAACTGGTGGACAGAGAATCAGCTTCCTCATCAGTTAAGATAATCCTGAAGGCCCACCTGGGAGACATTGCTTTTTGCACCAGATCAGGAAGTTTCTAAGCAATAGTATCGAGCCAGTACTCAACATCATGATGTCAGATAAAACTCTTATTCTTGTAAGTGCAGCAGACACCTCCCCATGGTCCTCAAAAAACCGATAGCCTGTGGTATCCATACGCCACTCTTTGATCGGGTGAGAGCTGTCTGTAATGTATTCATGTTGAGGTTAACTCATTTCAGAGATTACACCCACACTTGCCAGCAAACTTGAAAACCAAATTTTTTATGCATATATCTTTATATATTTAGTTGCATTTAAACTGTTTTTAATTCTAGGTGCTACGCAGTTATCTGTGCTGGTCACTGCTGGGCTCCTCGCAAGCCAAAGGGACAACACAAAGCAACACAGGCAAGTGTTTAGAGACAGCAGCCACAGAAGCCAGGTGAGTGGAAAGATGTAATTCATTGCTGCTGAATACAAAATGGATATAGAAAAGGAGAAAATGTATATAGCTGTATGCAAAGAGAGTTGAGTATGGAAAGGCTCCAAACCCAGTGCATTTGGTTAGCAAATGCTATCCCACTGAAACTCGAAAAAGTCTGCACAATTATTTTATGTCTTCTCCAATAAAAATTTGGAAGGACTATGGCAGAATAGAAGGAATAAAATTAATCCTTTTTTCCAAGAGGGAATTTAATCTATTTTACTACTAAAGGTTTTTACAGCTAAGAACTTCTCGCAAGCATTGAAAAGACTGCTCACAAAGAGCATTTAACATCGCATAAGACAATAAAAAGACTATGGACATTTGCAGACCAAGGCTGTCTGTCATACTTAACTTAAAATATAAACCCACCGTAATGTATTCTTCCTGTTAGCTCTCCTAAAACACTAACCAGGGTATACTGCAAGAGTCTTTGGAGAGAGAAAGGGCCATATCTTTATATACAACAGAAACACATTTGCTCAAGGACAGAAGAGCTCCTGCACGTTATGGGCCTTAAAGCTGCTGATATTTAATAACCCTTAAGGAACAATAAAGAATGCAAAAGAACCCTTAAAAAAAATAACAAGTCCTTGAGATTTTGACAGGAGCAGTCCCACATTTACAGAGCATCACCTTGGCTATGCACTGAGGGGAATCCCTGCGGCCATAACACAGAGCCTCGTCCCCATGGGACATCAACACAATGCTCATAGCCCTGGCTCCTGCTGAATCCCCCCACAGCACAGACCCTGCAGGAGCTGAACACCATAGCAGCAGCTTCTCTTGGACTACAGCAGGAACATGCACGTTATCCAGCTTAGAAACACACTGACAGGCTGCAGGTCCCTCCGGGAGGACGGCTGGCATTAGCATCGCCTGTACCCTGCCAAAGCCCAACTCATTCGGACAACTGGGAATGTGTTTCAGACGGGTTAAGCTTTAATCAATGCCTTCGTCAAAGCTTTGCAGCCCAGTGGCATTACAACAATTTACAGACAATCAAAGCATCTGAGATGGGTTGTTAGAGGGCTGAGACCAGCCATTTCAGTAATTAATTTCTTTTTGGGTGGCATTGTTCACTCAAGCAATGCTATTTTCTCCTCAGATATGTTTTTGTAGCTGGAAAAAATGGCTCAAACACATTACAGCATCTTTGGCCCCTGTTCATGTGCAGCACTGAACTCCTCTGAAATATTCAACGTTTAACCAATTGATTTTGCTTCTGGCAAGTCGCACTTGCACGTGGCCTTGCTGGCTGTGTAGACCTGCACTCTGAAATAACTACTTACGATCTACCTATTCTATTTACAGAAGAATGAGCAAACATCCATTAATACAGATCTAAAGTACAGAAGACAGAGTGATAAGTATAAAGAAACCAGAGTAAGGAGTAAGAAACTTTCCTTTGATGGAGAATCCCAACTTCCACTGCCTTTGCTCTGCAATATGGCAGCAGCAGGACAGGAAGATGCAAAATACTCCCATCCACTTTGTCTTTTTTGTGGCCTGTTTCTTTGTTTATTTGCGGATTTCCTATTAAGTTTATCTATAGAAAATCATATCGGAATTTATCACCACACACCTCCAAAATGCCACATAAATATTAACTTCCCTTACTTAGTTTAATCGCTGCAGTAGGTGTTAATAAATGTTATCCTTGATGCAAAAACATTTCCATAAGCATCCAAAATGAACAAATCCTTTTAAATGCTTCACATTTTCCTGTCACATCATCAAAAGTGTTGCATGGGACTGTGCCAGGAAAAGGTGAAGGAGCCAGGCACAGGCAACAGCAAGAAGGGCTGATTTTTTGACACAATGGATTTATCTCCCAGTCTTGTGCATAGACATCTTATCAAAACACAGTGTTTAATAGAACTGGATTCTTGGCACAGAGATGAGTTTAAAAATGACACTCTGAAGCATTACAGGTGAATACTTCTCCTCCTCCCAAACTATTCTAACACGCAGATTTCATACGCTTTTTCCATGTTGAAGCAAGAGCAAAACATCAATGACCGTAAGTAAAGTGAAACACTCCCCACCTGAAAGACCTGATTGCCATAGCTATTAATTCTGTCAGACTCAGCTGACTCTAAAGATGTGTTTTCCTGCTTTCCAATTCCACTCTGCCCAGTGACAGCCCAGGACGGTAGATGTCACGTAACTGACACTGCTGGGTCCTGACACTGCAAAGCACATCGGTCAAATTAAAGCTCTTGCAGAAGGCAGGTACAGCTTCCTGCTGGTTTTCTGGTGGGGATTGCCAAGGCAGAGCCTTCCCTGCTGTCCAAAGCTCAGCACAGCCAGACCTCCTGTAGCACAGGTGCCATCAATCACATCCGTGTCTGCAACCTTGGTGCAAAATACGCTTCTCTGTCCACAGAGGGTAAGATCACATCACCAAGTGTGGAAACTCCCAGAACAGAAAAAATACCATGCAAACAACGAACACGCTAATTCTTTTAATAAGGTCTTCAGAGGAAAAATGATGGTTTTACTTTTTTCTTGATAAAAATAGAAGACAAGAGACAGCAGTATTCATATTTATGATACCTTAAACAGACCCTAAAGGTTTTCTGTCTTCAATTTAACTCAGCCTTTAATAAAACTCAGCCTTTAATAACCCATTAGCATGAAAATGACAGTCAAGTCAATGTAAGCTGAGATGCCTTTTCAAGATACAATCTACTTTCACATTGCAGAGATGCTCTTGACATCAAGTTAAGCGACGAAGAAAACCCAAGCCACCCCTTGAAGTGCTCGAGAACTTATCAAAACATTTCAATGCTTTTCAAAATACATCTTGACACTTTACTCCGAACGCAATTAATACTTTTCTCCTTCAATTAGACACATCTGTGCGTACACTGAGGTATAAAAAATAAAACCCTTGATGGGCTGTCCTTTTCAGAACGGTACTCTCCTTCCTCTCTTCTTCTGTCCTATTTTGCCACTTTAAGCTTGCATTTCTATCAGTGAGAGTTTCCTCTCTAGCTTCAGTGAGAGCTGTATTTATTGGAGAATGGGCACCTCTTCCATACCAGACTGGCTCCTGGTTTCATAGTGCCTTGGATCCCACTTTCAGCACAGCTAGGTGCTGCAGGTTCTCCCATCACAGCTTCATCTGCTCATCCCAGCTCATCCCATGCTGCTGATCTTCACAAGGCAGGAGGATGTGTGTGCCGGGAGCTGCCCACAAGGCTTTCTGCTGTGCTGCCACATCTACTTACTAATTCTCACTATTTAGTGAACTGTTAGAGCTCCAAAAGAAGTTATTCACAGCTCTGTTGCAAGGTTCACAGTAGCAATAATATTTGTATCTCCTGAGAGGTTTTTAAATAAACACAGCCCTCAAATGCTAATGGGTATCAACGTTCCGCATTTCTGGCAGGCTCTGGTTCTACTTCAGCAGTTGAACCATTACCTTACGGAATGAAAACAATACAAACTTCTTCCACAGCAATCGATTGGTGCTGCTGTGATTTACCATCCTTTTTTCCCCTGAACAGATGCAGAAGATGTATTCCTGAAAGAGCCATTTAAGCCATATGAGGCAGAGATGTGCTTTGTCTTCAAGCATTTTGGCCAACTGCAATCCCTCACCAAGAAGCACCTGCTGAAGCTGCCCACAGGCTGCCCAAAGCTCTGCTCTGTGCCAGCACCAGGAGCAACAGCTCTGCCACACTTCCTGCATCAAAAATCCTCCTTTCCCTTTCAAGGGCATTACTTTTTATGACAAACCAAACAGTAGGTTTAGCTCCCAACCCATCATCTATCTCAGATTCCACAAGGGCATCCCTCTACTTCTCCCTACATGAATTCACACAGTGGGCATCACCCACTTCAGCAGAGCATCACCATGGCTGCATTTCCTACAATGCACATCCAGCCATCCTCCTGCACACACTGCAGGTTGCTCTATCAGTATCTTCAACCTATGCTTGAAACTCTTGACTTTTTTAATAGAGCAGGTAAGTGTCTGCGTGCCAGCTTGTCTACTTAGTGCTGTCTCTGATGGAAAGGAGTAGAAAACTGTACACATTACATACAGTACACTGTGTACACTGTACACAAAGAGCATAAATGATACATTCTCAAGCATGACACCATCCCCTATCAGCTCTTTGAATTCATTGCTAATTTAATTGCTCTTTCTTCTGTGGGTTTCTATTTTGAGATTGTAGTTAGATGCTCTGGACCTACGGGAGTGATGCTGTGTATTTACTTATGAAGAACGTTGGAATTCATGTACTCAAGCTCCTTCATTAGTTTACTTTATGCTTTCCAAATGATCAAAGCAGACCTTAATTTTTCATGAAGAGGAAAATTGCACCTTCCTGCATGGCAGAACAACTGGGTTAATTGTCAACATTAATGTTGTGTTTGCTTCTCAAGAAGCTACTAAGCCTTTCTATCATAACTTAATAATTATGAATCAAGGAACAGTCACAGAGCAGAGAAAGCTACCCTGGGTCCTTCCTTCATGCAGGAGCTTGAAGGAAGCCACACCAGTAGTTGTGTGTGGCCTTCTATGATGGGGCCACAGAACTGATGGCAGGGGTAGAACAGTTGATGTCATCTACCTGGACTTGTGCAAAGCGTTCAACCCTGTCCCACACAACATCCCTGTCTCTAAATTGGAGACACACCAATTTGATAGATGGACCACTCAGTGGATAAAGAACTGGCTGGATGGCAGCACACAAAGAGTTGTGGTCAATGGCTCAATGTCCAGCTGGAGACCAGTGACGAGCGGTGTCCCTCAGGGACCGGTGTTGGGACCGGTCTTGCTCCACATCTTTGTCGGTGACATGGACAGTGGGATTGAGCGAGCCCTCAGCAAGTTTGCCGATGACACCGAGCTGTGTGGTTTGGTTGATACACTGGAGGGAAGGAATGCCATCCAGAGG
>WYDI02006598.1:0-20111 GCA_009867235.2 Psittacus erithacus
TTCACCTGACTGCCATGATTTTTCAAATATGATGGACAGTGGCTTAGCAACTTCATTCGCCAGCTCCTTCAGGACCCACGGATGAATTTCATCAGGTCCCATGGACTTGTACATGTTCAGGTTCTTAAGATGGTCTTGAACCAGGTCCATTTCTACAGTGAGCCTAAGGTCTTCATTCTCACAGTCCCTGCGTCTGCCTTCCAAATGTACATTAATATACTAGATGAACCAAATAAGATGGGAAGTAGAACTCAGCACTTAACTGCCTTTGTCAGTGCTTGCGCCTCGCTAGCCCATCTTCTCCTCTAACCTTCCAGACAGGAGGGTTCCACGAGGACCAAGATCCCAACATTTTCCTAAGAGGAAAATCAGAGCTTTTCTTTAATGTGGAGTACCTTGTGAAGAACATAAAAAAACAACTCATCTAAAGGAAGAACAAATCAGTTCAACTTCCTTTTATTTCTTATCATATTTTCTCCTGAGACCCAAGGATCACGGAAGAGAAGATCCACATCCTCACAATCACATCACACTATTTTACCTTCTTCCAAAGAATGATAAGAAAAAGTAGTGTCACAGAATCTGGTGACACATCTGCAAGTACGCAAGGTAAGGATGCGATGAACATGGACAGATCTTCCCATGGATAAAGATGTTAAAATTAGAAGGAGGGGAGGAAGGAGACATTCTTAGTTTGAGAAGCGTTTACAATCTAAATGCATTAGAATTTCTCCTTTACATCTTCAGTAAAAACACACCCCCCCTTTAATTTTCCACTTCCATTACAGAGTAACTAGCAAATTTCATCTTTCCAAGTCCGCTATAATAACTCAGGATTTCAGCAAACTTGTGTCATTCCACAACTATATTTTACATTTTCTAAATTAAATACACTTGAAGGTGCTGCCATGAGAAAAAGCACAGCCTAATTATGTTAACTAAGCTGATTAAGCCATGCTCTTTCACCTATTACAGGAAGTATTTAGCCCTGAAGCCATCCTACAGGCTCCTCACACAGCGTCTGACATGTTTTCCAGAGACACAGTATGTATTTAGTCACTGCGGAAGGGGAAAAACTGAACACCCCATATGTCAGCACACCAACAAAAGAACAGAAGAGGTATCAGCTGATAAAGCAGTTGTTTACATCTCATTCTTGTCTGGAAGGTAGGTATTACATTGCAAGGGAAAAGACGAAGTTAAGAGAACATTATCCCAGCACCTCAGAACTGACTGTTACGAAATAAATGCAGTAAGAATACTCCAAAAATCTCGTCCACTGATACTATTACTGGGATCTTTGTATGTTTACGAACAACTCAGACAAATGAATTTAAAACCGAAGAGATTACAGCAGCATTCTTTTAAAACAATGAGGATTAATCTTTCTCCTTTGTTGTATCTAAATGAGTTTACAGCATTAAAAGAATTCTTTAAAATTTTCAATCCTTTCAAAATGTCTAAAAGCGATTTCTAAAATAAAGACATAGCTCAAAAGCATTATTCTTATCTTGACTTTTGCCAGTACAAGGGTGCTGCTCTGTGTCTCATAAGGATTTCTGGCAGAGTGAGAAAACCTGGTCAGTATCAGAGTCTTTCCTGGGACCCGTCTGAAGTGTCGACAAGCAGCTAAGCTGAATATTAATACACTCTCCATCATCAAAAGCTGTTGCATACCCAAAGGATGAAAAATATTTTAATCAGCTTTCAGCTTGTCTAGTAGAAGTCAGTTTATTCCTTTGGGATTATACATCTATATGCTGAATTTTTGTCTTCGCTTTCTCTCTCATGAGCGCTCTTTCTTACTTTTGAAACTAACAGCAAAAAGCCTAAATCTGCTGTTTTGTTGGGAAAAGCCAGATAATGCTGTGATTCAATTACAGTACTTTACATTTAATGAGAAAACGCAGAAGATAAAAAGCAAAGAAGAAAGTTAAGCAAACAGGCCTCTATCCTGGTTTTTAACACGATTTCTCAGAGAAACCAGTGGGATTTTTTTATTTTGTTCAAGATTTTTGCAAATTTTACAAGTTTTTCAAGACTGATTCCTCTGTTGTCTTACCCAGCTTTTCATCTCCCCAGTGGATTAGTAAGATCTGACACTGCAAAATCACAATTCCTTTAGCATAATGACCACAAATGGAACTAACCCATTAAGATATACGTTTATAAACGTGTATCTAGTATGCCCCACATGAAAGCCAACAAAAGATCAGTATATATATCAGAATAATGATCTGAAAAGCCTTGACTGTAGAACTGACTGTAGAACTGTAATAGCATGGTAACCTCTCTCTACTGTTGTTCCTCTGAGAGACAAAGTCAGTCACAATAAGGTTGCATTAATGAAAATACCACATACAGCAGAAGACTTACAAAAGTGAGAAATATTAATAATCCTAATTATGTATATTTTAAATCCTTTTTAAAGCATCACAACACTCCAGGCCTTGTACAAGACAAGAATTGAGTTCAGCATCTACATAAATGTAATATAGAATTAATTTCACATTACTTCATCCCTGCTTCCTTGGGGATAGATGTATTACCATTGTACCTGTGTTCTTTCCTCTTCCCTGTAAGAGAAGACAGAAATACAAAGCTCAGCTGCTCAAAGATTTTCAGATACTCTATCACCTCAAGGCTTTCTGGGAAAAACAACCTCTGTGTAGCATGGTACTGCACAGCATCAGCATAAATTAGTTTGTCCAGGACAATCTTTAAATAATTTCTGTCCAAACCTTCCATCAGCAACAAAACTGATCTTTAGTTTTGAGCAAAGGAGTGAATTCCGTGGTCCTACTACTGCAAATGATTTCAGCATGAAATTTCCTATTTCATAAAATGGAAGCTTGACATTGGACAGAATGTGAGAGCAATCAGTGAAGGATGACAGTGAGCAAACATACTCTGCCATGTGTCTGAATTACAAGAAAAGTCTTATAATTCACTTATCCAAGCTGAGTCCCACCACAACACTGACAAAACGACTGACCTGGCAAAGCCTTAATCCATTAGCATGTAGCACACAACTGGAAGTTGAGCTAAAATATAATTATTAGAAGTGTTTATATGCACACATATATACACACACATAAAAATAAAATAATCACTTCAGTTTATTACACAATTATATTGATCCCTAGGCAGCTAGACATGAACTGACACACCATTCACAGCTATTAACAGCACACTTTGCAGAACAGTCCATACTAAGCACAAAGTCAGATTCATCTCGAGCATAGCTCCTTGGATGCTATTCATATTCACAGGCAAGTATCTGGCCTATTCTCACCATTCCTTTATCATTCTATTATATTTCAGAAATTCAGAATGAGTCCTATGAAAAGAGAGTCATTAGTCTGATTGTAATAAATGATCATGCTATCTCACAGAAACAACTGAGAAGATTTGCTGCACTTCAACTTTATACTACAGCCTCTGCTGTGAGAATTGCGTGGAGTTCAGAACCACTAGCAGTCCAAGGAGAAGTGCCAAAACCTGATGTTAACTAGCAACAGTCAACTAAAGCCAGTAATTATCTTCTTACTGCAAAATAGTAAACATTATATTACCTCTACAGCTTCAGGATTATTAAGCAGAAATGCATGTACTAAGAAACGAAAAGTGTAAAAAAGATATACTCCAAAGCTCCTGAGAGCTAGAAGTGGGAACTGCCAGGGGACAATAAAGGTCAGCCAAAACACAGTAAGGTATTTCAGTTGTAATTAAATGGATGGAACTTACCCATCTGAAATAAATAAATAAAATCTTAGATATGGAGCAAATTCTACAATTTCCAGTCATGGTAGAGGGGAGGCAGAAATTTGTTGGGTTCCTTCAGCTGGAGCACACTCTATCCCTACGACACAGCCGATAAGTAACTCTTTTCAGTTACAGTAAAAATAAGAGCCTCATTTTATTGATAAGGAATTTAAGATTAGAAATATCTGCAGTCTAAAACCAAAGTAAGACCTCAATATTTTGATCTCCACACTGATTTTGAAAACCACGCTTAAGGTACTTGCACAAGTTACACAGAAGGTCAGTGAAAGAATTAGCACCTAATCCATCAGACCATAATGCTTTTTTTGGCACGTACTGAAGCCAAGTTTTATTTCTTTATATATAAAACAAAAGCTGCAATTTTGATCAAAGATGAAGTAACTGTTCAAAAAAATTACATTGCAAAGACACTATTCAACTACACCTTTTTAGGAATTAGAAGAACTAATGATCAGATAGGAAAGAAAAGGTATCTACACAGCAATGGCAGCTCTTCAGAAGATGTCACCTCCTTTGCTTACAAAAGCTATTTGGGAAGTGAAACAGCTGTATTCTATGTTACAGTGGTTACATAGCTACTAAAATACAACAGCAACAAAACCATGTTTAGCAATAGTAGTAGTCTAAAAAAAATAATTACAGCAATGTAAATGGTGACATTTTAGTCATGCTGCCATTTGCTTTCACTTTCATTCAAAATCACAACTTCCCCTAGCGTATAGCAAACACAGTAAAAATTATTCCTGTCAAACCACTGTCGTTCACAGTTTCAGCACCAGACTTCTTGTGTCTACGTAGCATGCCCATAAACACGCATTATACAAATGTACAAATCCTTAAGTTCTATATCTGATCAATTCTATGACTGCATAAATAAGAATCAGAAGTCAGTTAAACTATAGTTAATCAAGTTTTACATAACATACAGATACATAAATTTCAAAAACACAGAAGAATTTCTTCTCAAAAAATGTTATTCTCAGCATTCAAATACAGTCTTTTATTCAGTTTTTCTACTAGGAAATGGATTTCTAAGAAAACAAAAGCCTTTGCAAATAATTATTAGGTTAGTAAACAACAGCACAATACTACTGTCTCACTATTTCGACAGCAAATAATAAGCCTTGATAAACACATTGTTAATAAAAAGGTTTTTTGTTATCCCAGTATATGTCCATCCAAGGTTTGCAGAAAAATAGTGGAAACAGCAGACAATTTTATACAATCTAAAGCAGCCCCATCATACTGATTCTGCCTTCACCAAAATCAATCACATAGTTCCCATTAACAATAAAAGGACAGCAACACCAGGTTCTAGAACATCCTTTCAGGATGGATACCAGATTCACAGGGATGCAGCAGGAGCTACAATCTGAGCTTTTCCCTCCAAGCTCCACACTGTGTGACTTGCAGTAATACCAGATATAGTCCAATACTCCCTAAACTCTTTTCCTGCATTGTTCCTGCTGCCAAGAACTGCAAACAGTTGCCTCCCATGCTTATTCCCATATTGCCTTTTCTCCAAATACAACTTAATGATTCAGACATTAACATAAAGAATTAGATCATCACGGTTAAAACCCCCTAATATACCTGTGTATGTATTTGTGTGTAGGAGCACGTACATACACATACAATCACAGTACAGACCAGCTAGTGTATTCTGTCCACTGTGAGAAAACTTACATGTGATAGAGAATCTTGTTTAAGCCACAGTGCTCATCTCAGACACAGAGATTTGTTTACACAACTCAAATACAGTATTCATACGCACAATTTTGATATCTGCTGATTGTGTGTTACATATATTTGTTTTAAATACTAACACATAACTCATACCATTTTACATGCAAGTGCATGTACATACTACATGCACACACTCATACATTGCCAGCAGTATAAAAATACAGTGAAGACGACAGAAAGAAGCCCTGTTAGAAATAAGCACAAGACAACAGAATTCTAGCCATCCAAAAACGAAGCTCACCAAGGTGCACAAGAACACCTATGAATGTCAAACTTGCAACTCTGGTGTAAATCCACACAGAAGGGAATGTGGAAGCAAGACAGTGCGCTCATTCCCTCTGTACCGTCTGGTACAGCACACACACTAGCCACATGGCACCACAGCTGCATAAGCCACCCACGGTCCTCCCGTCTGTGCTGTCAGGAGCACACCGCCATCTCCCATAGGACATAAATTGTCCTAAACTTCTCCTGGCTTATGCCAGTTCACATTATAGCCTGAGTGTTTTCAGCACAGTTCTCACAGTACGCTGTATGCGGTGGAAGACTGCCCTTTTAACAATCCAGCCTGTAACAGAAATGTTATAGCAGCTCATATCAACACAGCTTAGATCTCAACCAGCTCACATAAGGGTTAAAAATAGAAAGTGCTATCCACTGGTTTGCTCTGATGTTCCTGTAGATATTGTCACTGGATGTATCCTCAGTAGAATTCTATTCAACACCTCTGTCTTTAAGTACAAAGCTGTAGGCTGTAGCAGCTTTAGGAAACATAAGTATCCTTTTTTCTGCTGCACAGTATCTGTGTGTGAAATTCTCTAAAGGGGTTTAAGTATTTACCCTGAACGCTATCAGACAGTTTCTAAAATTTTCCTTATCCTGTTGCAAAAACACTTCAAAGAGAATCATAAACACAGTCCTTTGTGCTTTCAGCACACACGTTGTTTTGGAAGCTTAAGTCCGAATTCCCTCAGAATTGTAAATATTTTTGTCTGAAAGATGCGCAATATAACTTTACCTTTCAAAAAAAAAAAACCAAAAAAACCAACCAAACAAAAAAGATCGGTAGCAGTCCTACTGCACACGATGCTGAATACTTTCTCCCATTTCTGACAGCTAAAAATATAGGGGTCAAGGAAATTGGTACTAAAAAGGGAAGAAAAAAAAAAAAAGTCTTCAGGATGAGATTTTATTGCTGTTGTTGTTTAAGATAAAAGGTACATTTCCAGAAACATCTGACTCCCGTTGTACATAAAATATAACCTGCCCAAAACACATTTATTTAAAGGGTCTGGCCTAAACAACAATAAATAATAGATAAGAATAACAGATTAAGAAGAACCCCAAAAGACAAGAAATATGGCTAAAATTTGGGTCTTTGAGCTGCCACGTTGTGCCCAAATTTCACAGCTCATTAGGCAAATACGATCGCCCATCACCACATGGCCCTCCAAGAAAGGAGTGTGACACTGCAATATTTAAGCACAACAGGAAAACTAAAAGCGAAATTAAAATAGTACCTTGGAATTTCTTGAATTTTGCCTGACAAGGTCAAATCAATTCAAATGTCAGTTTAGTTGCTCTGCATTTTCTGAAAAAAGGCAACAACCAACCAGCCTGTTTGTGATCCCATTATCTATTTTTTTTTTAATGTAATTGGTTTGCTGTTTAAAGCGCCAAAATCTACAAAAGCTAGGAGGATTCCCCTTGAAAGCATACTTTGTCTTATAGCTTTTCATGGCTATTCTAGAGCTTTGATTTAAATACATATTTAAACCCTTGTTTTAATTTGAGGGGAAAAATAAAAATGAAAAAAAAAAATAAAATTATGGCCCTAGGCTGAGATTTTGTAGCTCAAGTTTCAACCTAGACTCAATTCTAACTGTCAGGCTGGTAAGCCCCTGACAATAGTGGCTTACAGCTGAAACTACGACAGATTTCACATGTAGTAATAGCAGAAAATAATGAAATAGACTTCAAAAACAAAAGAAAAGAAAAACAATTTCACAAGAAAATAGCCTTGCTTTCTGATTTCAGTTTAGTTATATAAACTGATAAAAGCACGCTGCTGAGAATAACAGTAAAAACATGACTAGTAAAAATAGTTTAAAAGAAGTTCTACAAATCAAGACAAAAGTTGTACAGAAAGATACCCATTTGTGCAAAATGCCACTTTGCTCTTTATAACTACAGAATGTGCAACTTCTGCTTTTACACTGTATTTATAAATTAAAATGTGTGCTGCATTTCATTATCATTAGCTGTACTTTGGGATGCCAAAAAGCAAAAAAATTTTGTAACAATTACTTGTGTTTCAGTTGCATCATTAAAAATTAGCTCTTTAAGATCTATGTTTCATTCTTTTAAGTACACTCTTTATTGTAGGCAAATGGTTAAGCTTTTAAATATAACTCCAAATCAGTCATATTTTTCTCTACATTTTAGTCCTATGTTTTTGTCATCTTGCCAAATTACTGCATAAATAGGTGGGATTAAACGGAGCCTAGCCTACCTAACATAATTACATATGTTGTGATTTTATACTGCAATGAAACTGATACATTTTAATAATCCCAGTCTTGGCTCTTACCCACTAAAGTCAATAAAGGTTATTAAGGCCAACCACCATATAAATACATTGCTGCATTGCTAAATGGACTGTCAAAGCAGGAAATACAATTCAGGCCATACAGCACTACTAGGGTCTTCATTCATTTTATTTTTTTTTTTTTTTTCTTTAAAGGAACAGCAGATATGTTAAAATAGTCTTTAAAGATTTGATATTGAAGTATAATCATGTGTGTTTACTTTTCATTCTGCAAGCAAAAAAACATTTAATTGATTTACCTTTTACTTACTTACATGTGAATCAACCTAAAACAAAACAAACACAAAAAGACTGTAGGACTTCTGCAGTTCTCACTGATTCGCCATGGTGTTAAAAGATTTTCATAGCTAAAATAAATGTCAGATTGCAAGGTTTGCATGATATCAGACCCTGGGAGACAAATTGTCTCTCCACTGAATCTCAGAACAGCTACAGCAAGACTTCCTCACATCACATGAGATTTCGGCTTTTCAGACTTTTCTTTACCCAGAAAGCCAAGCTTGTACAGTCTTTTTTCAAATGGTAACTCTCCCTTTGAATTCAGCAAGCATTTATCCTGATGTTGCAGACGATAACGTGTTAATCTTGGGATGACTTTTAAAAAAAACCCCTCAAACATTTGAATAGCCTTCATATTTTCAAGGCAGGGGAGAAAAGACAAGAAGATTGGTTAAACTGCTTTGGATTTAATAGTTCATAAACTCATATTGTGGGAAATGTGATGTTTTATCAGAATGTCATTCAAATGAAAGGTTTAACATTTACATCACAAGAGCAAGCTCTAAGTAAAACTATCCTCAGGGAAAAAAAATGCCAGGAATAAACATTATGATAAAATTGTGTGCCTGTTATAATGCACACAAATATTAAATAAAGCCCAAAGGTTTGAAGACACTGGGTTAAACTTCCTGCAGTATCATTCTCTGCTATGTCACTGCAGTAAGTACAATCAGCAGAATCCGAAATAACTTCGGAAACACTCTAGACATAGATATAAAATATATATACATGTAAGTCAAGACTTGCTCAGTTCACACACAAAAGTAAGAAAAATACATTGCTTAAGTATTTTTGTCTAAGAAATAATTCCTCTTAAGCAAAAATATTCTTCTGAAAAAAAAAATCTGCAATTCTAAGACTTTTATTTTTAGCATTTTGACTTTTTTTTTCCTGTTAAAGAATCCTTTAGCTAAAATTACAAATTTGGAGAAAAAAAACATTGACTGTAGACTACTGGGTACCTTCAGAAATACCTTTTTGATTTAACTTAATGCTGTGGAAGCTAGGCATGCACCAAAACACTGCACTTTTTATGTTAAATTGCTGTTGAATTTGTTAACCCACAATTGATTTCCTGTGTTATGGAATCTTAGAGATTACAGCTAACTTGAAGCAACAGGGATAATTCTTGATGTTAATGCTACATTTCTATGTATTTTTACGAAAACAGCGCCTGTTGTTGCATTAAAACTGCGGCTCAACATTGCCCCCTACTGTCATTTTGTGAAACACTAAAGAACAAAACGCAGGTTAAATCCCCAAAACCCCAGTCTACCTCCAAGTCCCAGACACAGTAAGCATCAAATTTACTTACGGACTCAACTAAACAGACATTCTTAATTAACATTCTCTTCTGTCTCCTTCAATAGCTGAAATTAATTGTGATTAATATGTTATAGGTCATAAAACATTAAAGCAATTTTTAAAATTAGAAGCAGCTTCTGTCTTGGCCAAACCTTCAGCTTGCTGATAAATATCATCCTGCGGCCTGTTGAAAGGAGATACACTGACGCCACCATGTTTCTAATTAGAGACACATGGTAATGTCACACCAATTGCAGAAAACCTAACCCTTGAGAATTCCTGAGTTTGCTGTTTTGCCATGTTCCCAACACACAATAGATACAAAGTAGCAATCAAACATTCTTGTCTTTTCCTCATCTAGGCCTGTGTTACAAGAGAGAAAGTTGTTATTTGAAAGCAAAACAAACCAAAAGACTTTTTTCAACTTACAAAGGTCATTCAAGAACATGAGCACATAAGAACAAAAATGACGGGGGGAAAAAACAAACAAAACAAAACACATAAACAAGTTACTAATAATCTCTCCCCTTTTGTAAGAAAAGTTTCAAGTTCATTGATTCCTTGTGGTAACTGATTTCACAAAAGAAAGTTGCATTTTCTATGCGTATTTCCGAAGTCTGAAAGCAGACATCGCTGAACAACCTTACAGTACCCCGGAGCAGCTTAGTAAGTCACATTTTCCCCAGACCTCAAGAACATGTTCTTGTTGTACCATATCTACAGAGATTCAAAACCATCTCTACTACCAATCATATTCAGCATCCTCAGACACATTATGAACTTTTCCGAGGCAACTAAGAGTAAATTGAGGCTTATGATGAGACCAGGAGGAATGACTTGGAAGGAGCTTCTAATGCAGACCTATGGATATGAGCAAGGCACACCTGTCAATATAGCTCCATGTACAAATCTAGAAGCAGGCATGCTGACAATTGTATCAAACACTTCACCAGCAAAGTCTCCCAGCTGAGTCCCTACTTGGACAGCAATAGCAAGGAAGCCAACAGCACTGGTCACTGAGTCTGTTTTCAAGGAAAGCAGGGATGTACCTTGAGTACACAGAAACCAGAATCACCACAATTATTCAAGAAACTATGATTTCCTCTTCTTCGTTCTGCCTGTGGTGTAAGTGTGCAGGTGGGCTACAGACAGACAGCTATACCTCCAGATCATCAATTTGAGTCTCAGCTTTCCTCAGAGGCATTCACCACTGTTGTCGTCGACAGAGTTGCCTGTCTTGCTGTTGTATGACAAAGTTGAAAATGCAGTTTCATGTACCAATTCATGTGATGTTAATATGTGACTGTCATGGTATGAGGCTGTCAAACTTCAAAAATAAAGTCAGGAAATAAAGCTTGGGGGTTTCTGATCTTGATTTGCTCACATTTCTATTGACTACTGTGGGAGAAAAGTAAGAGGAGAAAGTGGAAGGCTGACACTGACTCTACATTTCATATGCTCTGAATAAAGTTTAAAACCTGCTACTGCAGTACAATTAAAAACATAATTGTGAGTGCTCTCAGAACTAAGCTCCAGAGGCTTTAGAAGATAAAACTAGTACTTACCATAATCTCCATTTTTCTCCAAAACTCTTCTAACTTAGCAATAGGCTTAAGCCACCAATCAGTGCACTTCAAATACCGCTTGCCTTGAAACCAAAACTGCTTAAGCCACTCAAATTCAACCTGCAAGATAAAAACATACGGTAGCATAAACATCCCTGCTCATTATTTGGGGCAGTAATGGGGTAATGCATGAATCCAACTATTCGTGAATAACCCAAAAGAAAAGGAGATGGTTAACAAAGTACTCATTTCTAAATGCACTGCTACACACACCTGTTTGTTTCTGTTCCACATGAATTTGTGACCTGAGCTACTTCCTTCAAACCTAGAGAGGTGCAAAACTCAACTCTTTTCCTTACATGTGGTACATGTACAATGAAGATTAGACGTTCAGGCTTAAACACAATTCAGACGAATACGTAACAACCCTGGCTTACTTTGATTACCATTGTGGGTTTCAAAATATTTCAGTCATATAAAAAATTGAAAAAACTTACAGCATTAAAATTGCTACACACAGTCTAGCCAATCAGTGTGGAATGAGAGCACGGCATTACAATGAATCACAGTTTACTGAACAATCTGGATACCAGACCAGCTACCAATAACTTTTGGGTTGACTGGGTGTCCACCTGAGACATGAAAGCATCCTGCGAAGGCAGACCTGCAGGGAAATGGGCTGGCCAAAATGGCTCATGACACCTCTGCCCAATCTCCCATTCAGCTAAACCCTCCAACACAGAACAGTGTGTACCTACCAGAAGTTAAAAAGCAGGTCCCAGCTTTTTGGGGCATTCAAAGTAACAAGTTTTTTTAGGACAAAGCTTTGTGGAAACTATGGCTTTACAAAGAAAACAAATCCCCTACTGAAGCAATAAAAATTCCATCAGGAGCAAGCTAATAGTTTTATTTAGAATAATGCAGCAAATTATGTAATATTTCACTAGTTCATGTTTTTGAAAAATTGTATATGGATGGCCATCAACTTTAAGACAAGAGAAGTATTAGCATACTAAAACATAATATAAATATGTAACTCATCAAATATTCTTTATGCAAAATAATGCCATTTTTCCTCATTTCCACTGAAGCCTCCTTTTTTTTAATAGTAATCCAATAGTAAATCCTGGTCTTTAGAATTCTGTATTTATCTTTGTTGTGGTAGTTACATTTCACACGGAGTTCAAAGCTGCTTTAATCATTATTTGTACCACGAAGAATTTTTTGTTTATCCCTCTTTAGCTTCAAGGATGCAAACAAACACAACCTGCCACAGAGAAAGAATAAAGAATACTGCCCAAAGCTGTCACCTATGGCTTCTTTCCTGCATGGGTGAACAGAAAGTCTACAGAAATCAGAAAGTGTTCCAGGTACCATTAACTAAATGCTTGGTCAATGTATGTTAAATATTACAATAAAGATACTTAAATTTGCACTGTATAAAAAAAAATTAAAGCAATTTTATTGGTAAAAATATAATGAAATTATTAGTTGATAGCCATAGCTCTTAAAATATTTTCCAAAAACCTGACTGCTAGCCTAGTGACTTTTGAACACAGAAGTTTGACAACATCTTCCTAAAAAAAGCTGAAAGAAAGTTTGCTTCCTCTACAGTAGTAACGAGGTATAAAGGATCAAGTTATGGTTTGTTAAAAAAAAAAAAAAAATCACACAGATTTGGGAAGGCTGTGCATATCAGGAGTCATTCAGAGCTTTAAGTACTTGATACTTTTTTTCTCTCTATCCCCTCCCTCCAGTGCCTATTTGTTTTTGCTGGCCTCTATCTCATGATGTCTGACAAACAGGTTCCATGAAATGAATGACACGAGGCCAGTAATCAATAAATTAAAAATTAAAATCAATGTTACAATAAGGCACATTGTGACAAGAATATTTCAGTCAATCTGATTTTTGACTAGTCATGTTGATCTGTTACATTAACCTATGTAATCTCAGTTTAATTCAAGCCTGGCATCTTGGCCAAACTTTAAACGTATCTTTACCCTACACAGAATACACAACCTGACACAGAACAGCTGCTTTTTAAGTATAAGATGTAAAGCTTAGCAACAGGCTAGTTAAGTTTTCTGCAGGTCTCATTGGAGGTCCATGTACCAAACTGCAACATGCGGCCATTTAACGATGTGAACTACCATTTAGGAGGGCTCTCAAACTCAGGTCTACATTCATCTCACTATGCTCCCCTGAGCTCTAAACTGAGTTAATAAACCGGGGGCTGAGGAGAAAACCAATGTTTCACCCACCAACTCAGCAATCAAGCTTCTTGGCAAGTGACTGCCCTGAACTACCACTTCTGAACAAGTAACCGTTGATTCTCGGGAAAAAAAAAAATCATCTTGATGAGGCAATGGTGACATGATTTCTCTTCACTCTATTCTTGTTTTAGATATATGCCAGCATAAATTCTTATATTTGCTAAAAATCTCAAGAAATTCCAGTTATGCTAAGTTTGTCTGGTATTTTTAATTAACACATGAACACTTCTTACAATATCTACATTATTAAGTACACGTGTTCACAAAAACATACGCTATAAACTTTCCAAGTTCTCTTAAAAGCTGTATGTCCTCTTGCTTTAATTGAACTCCGTTCAGTAGTATCTTTTCCTGTAGCAGGAAGGCACTCCTGTTGGCTTGCCTATTCGAACAAACCCTCCTGCTAGCTGTACCAGTAAAAAATTCCACAACAGTAAATACTGGAGAGAGACAAAAAGCTCAATTCTAGCCTTAGTGGAACAAAAGTTACAGAAAATTCATCACCTGTGATAAAATAAAAGAAGTTAACAGCTCTTGCCAAAGACTTTGTCAAAAAAAGTTTTTATTTGGAGACGGCCATGCATCAGAGCAAACTTCACTTACTATTAGAAAGACTTTATATGACTGAAGAGGACAAAACTTAATATAAAACTTTATATGTATAAACATATAAAAACATACATGCTAAGTGTTTGAAGGATAATGTTCATCTCCTAATTGATTTTCACTTATGACTTATATCTGCGCAAGTAAGCTCAGAATCAGGCCTCATATATCTAACCTCAACATATTTTCAAGTTGCCCTTTAAACAATGATTAAAGGCTAGTTTTAGGTTATAGTCAATACTGGGTGGTAAAAGGCCAACAGTAGCATTTGACATTTTGTGAGGCAGTGCTCCTCAGTCAATTATTTAAAAGTATTGGTTATTAAATGCCACACATGTAGGTGATCTATATTTTCTCTTTGCTGCACTAGCCAGCCACCAACCACATTGTCAGCTCACGGTGAAGTGCTAAAACATACTAACCTTCCTTTGCAACAACCCCAATGCCTAACAACATATACCTTAAACTTGGCTAGCTCAGGCTTTTCTACATCCCTGTGCATTCACCACACTTAAATTTATGTACAGCTGCCATAAAAAAAGATTTGTTGTAGGCAAAAGTGCCAGTACCTCTCAAACAACAGAGCAACTGATTCAGTCTTAAAGTTTAATCATGGTAAATCAGGGCTGATAATCATGGCTGAGCAAAAAAACTGACGAGGACAAACCCCTACCTTTTCAAACTTGACTATTTACTTTGAAATCTGCTACATAATCAACACAACCCCCAGATGCTAAAAAAATCCCTTCCTCTAGTTTTTTACCTCATAGTGAACATCTGATTATTAGTTTGGTCTTAGCAAACAAAGAAGCCTTGAAACTACTTCACACAATATGACCTGCCACCAGCTTTTGCATTACTCTGAGCAAGGAAAACAAATTTTCTTCGAAATATGAAGAACAGGCTGGCAATGATCTTTTCTGCAGATTTCTTTTCACATGTATGAGCATTTACATCATCTGTTCAGCAGCGTTTTATTACTTTAAAAAGCGTCTACTTGCCAATGGGTTTCCCCAGGTCCTCTGTAGCTCTGTTTGTGACATACCCAGCTAGTGTATATGTTTTGGAAAGTGTGATTCAGTAGGAGTAAGAGATTCACATTCAGTGAACTCTGCGAGATTATTTATTTCAGGATAAGTTATTACTGGCCAAACATCAATCTGATTGCTTAAAGAGGTAACTTCAGTCTCTTAACACTATTTATGCATTGCTAGGCTATAGCACTTCACAGCCGTCCAGGGAACTACTTCTGTTCACTCGGCTACACTGCTCACTGGATACCCTGCCCTTTAAGTATTTGCTCAGACTTCAAGCCCACAAGCTACTCGGACAAGCAGCACATGAACACCCTTAATTACAGTTATCTTTACTTGCAACTACAAAGTACTTACTAGTAGTGAAGTGACTCACACTTCTAACAAACAGCACATACCTTGCGATTACTCAGATATTCCTTTGAAGGCTGTTTTAGCGAGGGAGACCATGACAACAAAGCTAAGACTCAAGAAATATTAAACTTCTACCTGGCTGCCTTCTAGAGATGCTAAAAACCTCCTGAGGTTAGCATCTTTTTCAACAGGAATACCTCTGTCAAGCGTCCAAGACAGGGCACTGACAAATGAACTCTGGGAAATCTAACATCAGTAAAGAGATACTCACATACTCACCTTTACCTCTTTTAGAGGTTTCTTTGCCCGCCACAAAAATGGAGAAAACTAAGTCTCCACCTATGCTTCGGATCTTTGTTTCAAACCCACTTTATCAGCAGCACAAGTCAATTTTCCTGCCCAGGAACACAAAGGTAAAGGCACAGAATCATACCTCATTCTTTCAGACTTACTCTTTGGCTTTTTCCCTCTAGCAGACACAGATAATTCATCTAGTCCTTATTTGACAGAACAGTCAATTTCAGCACAGACTGTGAATCTGAGCTAAACTACTATATTTTGGCTTAGTCACACATAGCCTGAAAGTACTGTGATGGTTTTGTATCCAGTTAATGATCTCCAGTGACTTATTCAGAAGGGTCAGCAAGAGGGGTAGAAAACTCAAACCCACAGCATTTCAGGAAGATAAAGAATCTAGAACAATAGCTGCATCTAGTTACCTGAGTTAAACCCTACAACGAACTTCGTCATGATAATACCTGACAATAAAGTACAATTGTATCACCCCTTCTAGAGATGGGAATATTACTTAACTTCAAGCTCATGATCTGTGGCAAAAAGGAATAGAGAAGAGTCCACAAGGAAGTTTAGAATTAGCACAGAAAGCTGTGTATCAGACATAAACAAACAGGCAAAATTGTGTGGCAGTTCTTCATTAATTCTGTGTTTGGTTTTTTTGCGCAATTTTGTCAGTTGCATTTAAAAAGGCTAATAAACTACGGGAAAAAAAACCCACACAAAAAAACAAATAGCCACAAACAAATGACCAAGTCGTTCCCACGCTGATCAAATAGACTCATTTTCATCAATAAAAGGTTTGATTCTATAAAGAGAATATGCTCTTGTTCTTTACCTGCCTGAGAAAATTTGAACCCTGAAAATAAAAAATTTATCATACACTGAGTAAAAGAAAGTAGGAAGCTTTTATATGCAAAAAAGTTGCATTAGCCTCACAGACCCGTATGTTTTTATTTCAGTGATGTTCAAAAGAGAAATGTGCATTTACCACAGTGATAAGCCACTAGTGATTTTGTCTACTTGTGCAGGAAATTCATGAAATGTAAGCAGCACTTTGACATATGGAATTTATCCTTCAAGTGAAGAGGTGACCCTGGGATAAAAAAAATTTAAAAAAGGTGAGCGGGCACCCTTTTTTCAAATGAAATATAGATCCAATGTGTCCACTAAGTCTAAGAGCGCAATATGTACAAGTTAAACAATGATTTCTGTTACAGTATATCCCATATGCGTAACAGGAAACATCCCTGTATGTCACACAGCAAAATTACTCAGGTGACTGCAAACACCAGGGGCTAGTCTCTCACCTGACGTAGAAGGCATGTCTTTGATGTTAAAGGACTGGTGCAAATTTACACCAGCTGTGCATGTGGACGTAGCTGCGCAAACCACATATGCATGTAGTTTTATGGACTGAGCCTGATTAATGTTTTGTAAAACCCTGCATGCACCAAACTTCTTCAAATTGCTCTAGGAGCTGTTTTGCTAATAGTCAAGTGTGCAGATCTTTTGCCATCACTATACTCCATTTTATCAACTGTAAACACAATACAGGTAAAAATGTGCTCTCTGAAGTTTTAGTAGCAATACACAATGGTATATTTCCCAGCAGACAGCAATTTAAACACAGTTTACACAACTTCTAATTTGAGTGAAAATTACCTAGGTACTATAAGGCTTCCAAAGTGATCATACTTTGTAGAAAGAGAGCACAGCTCCTTCAAAATGTCTGAATATACGACTGCTGTAAAAACCACTGGTATTTAAGCAAAAAGTGGTTCAGAAGTTTGTGTTAACTGGTTGCTATAGCTGTTTTCAGAGATAAGTGCTTTACAGTTAGGAAGAGATGAAAGCTGTGAGAAGAAGAACAATCTTCCAGAGCAGCTAAACAGTCTGACATGTTAAACTCCTAACACATCTCCTTGATTACATTTGCTATCATTTT
This sequence comes from Psittacus erithacus, assembly GCA_009867235.2. NCBI lineage: Eukaryota > Metazoa > Chordata > Aves > Psittaciformes > Psittacidae > Psittacus > Psittacus erithacus. Next base: position 17,802 of record WYDI02006598.1, read on the forward strand.
AAAAGAAAAAATGAAGAAGTACTAGATTTACCATCTTCAGAAACACTACCCTTGTAAGAAGACAGAGTCCCCTGGTCTCACATTCCTGACTCTATCCACTACAAGAGAATAAGCCAAAATACATTTCTTGCAATACCGCCTACATTTATACCACAGGAAAAATAATCCATTTCCACAGTTTCCCAAAATACTGTCAAGTATTTTCAGTTCAATTGTCAAATCATTGTGTTTGTTAAGACTCCTGATCTGTACTTCTAGCCAGAAAGCACTGCCAGCTTCAGTGGAATCCCATGAAAATGCATGTTACACTTGCCTATGTTGAAGCACAGAAGAACCAGTCTAGATACATTCCCCACAATTACTTCCACTGTATTTTTTTTCAGAATATACTTTAAAGCACATACTCACAACTGTGTCACACCTGGCATTCTGTAAAAATCTGGTTCAACACCTGAGGAATACCTGAAAAATTTTACCTGCTCTTTCCCTCTGAGTTTTTTCAGCTTTCCTTTTTTGTTAGAGAAGCATTAGAGTAGTTTGGTTCATCCACTGCATCACCAGATTTGATGTAGTACTACTGAAACTACTTTTGTATTCTACCAGCAGAGGGATCTTAAAAAGGAAAAATGAAAACTTCATGGGAATGAAAGAATCAATCCAAGTTAACCCCAATTACTGTACCTAAGTCAAGCCCCCACCCCTGCACTTCAAACTTGTACAGAGCAATGTCCTGTGAGCAGCTGAACACACTTAATTGCAATTAACTCCACGAACACAATGCACCTCTCATAACCTGGCTGAAGTATTTTCAGTGCAGATAATCTCACCTCATTATGTATTTCTTCTACTTGCTTTATAACAGCAGTTTCCAGTGATTTCAAAGATAAAGCCATTGAATCCAAGTCAGTCTGCAAATTCTGGAGCGCCAGTTCACATTGTCCAAATATGTATTCCAATGTTCCCCTTGAACACTATAAAGATACATTAAAATATACACATACAGCTACTTCAGAATACTGTACTATTTGCTTCTCAAATATACTGAACTATTTGCTTCTGAAATAAGTGACATATTTCTTTAATTCATGACCTTTAAACATAAGCATAATGCCTCCTGGAGTGTCTATACAGTTATTAATGTAAATTATGCAAAACCCTAACCTATCAAACATCTAGCCAATCATTATGGCATAGATTGAAAGGAGAAAGAAAATAATTCCTTTTCAATTTACTTTACGAATATAGCATACAAAACCCCGCTCATTGTTTCCTAGCTAGTTTTTAACAGTATTTCAGAATAAGTTGTATTTGCCCAGTTGTATGGGCTTCTAGTAACACTAAAATGGACCTCAATACGCAGTCTGAGAGCTGTCTGCTTACAAGGTATAGAGAATATCAACAAAACAATTTTGCATTTCAGCTCCTTTTGTTTTCATTAATTTTCCTGCAAAATCAAAAGGAAATTTGTAAAAATTATTTTGAAACAAAAGAAAGAAGACATCTTTCAATTACTTTCAATTGTAAAAGTAATTTAACCTGTACTTTCAGTTAAATTTGTAGGAATAATCTTGAACAAGCACCTTCTGATCTCATATGCTTTGTAAAAAATTTTTCCATACTATGCAGCTTGAAGTCACAACAGTTTAAAAAGACAAAGCATAATCGGTTAATAGAGAAGCTTTTCATACTGCAAAAGTAAACGTGAATTTTCCTGCAAAAGTAACACAGAGAGAGGAGCAGTACATCACAGCACAGAATGATTTGTTTTAAAAAGTACAGTGTACTTTATGTCAATGCCCAGTTCAAGCAAGCAGAATCTGCATTTGTCTGGGAAAAAACAGGTCTTTTTATGTTACAACTTATATGCATGTTTATGTCTATGTTTGGTGCTATTGCTTCATTTCCATTCTGGTACAAATTAGGAAAAATAAAGGGGGGAAAAAAAGAAGTCTATGGATACATATATATCTCTTCTTTCAATAGCAGTATATTTTGCCTTGCTGAAAGAAGAAAGTGGTAATTGTTATTTTTTTAGGTACCTTTTTACAACACTTAGAATCACAGAATCATAGAATAGTTAGGGTTGGAAAGGACCTCAAGATCATCTAGTTCCAACCCCCGTGCCACGGGCAGGGACACCTCACACTAAACCAGATCACCCAAGGCTCTGTCCAACCTGGCCTTGAACACTGCCAGGGATGGAGCACTCACACCCTGGGCAACTCATTCCAGGGCCTCACCACCCTTACAGTAAAGAACTTCTTCCTTATATCCAATCTAAACTTTCCCTGTTTAAGTTTGAACCCATTA
>WYDI02006599.1:5078-37558 GCA_009867235.2 Psittacus erithacus
CCCTTTTCTTCTTCCTTTTTTCCTCCCCTGTCGTTGGTTGGTTGGTTTGTTTGTTTGCACCACCGCCAGCAGTAACCGAGTTGGGGCGGCTGGGACCCAGCGCTCGGGGAACCCCTGATTTGCGCCCAGGTCGGGCCTCCCGCAGCGCGCAGGGGGCGCGGGATTGCGCGGGCGGCTGACGGGGAGCGCGCTACCGCACTACCATCGTCTTTCCTGTCCTTTGCCTTCCAGGTGTCTTCGATAAACAGAGTCCTACGCAACCTGGCTAGCGAAAAGCAACAGATGGGTGCCGACGGGATGTACGACAAGCTAAGGATGCTGAACGGCCAGACGGGGACCTGGGGCACCCGGCCCGGCTGGTACCCCGGCACCTCGGTACCCGGGCAGCCCGCACAAGGTAAGGGACAGCCTGTGGAGGCTCAGCCTTGCCCGGTGGCAGATGCTTCCGACGCGGATCCCCTCCCCGGCCGCCGCCAGTGCCGTTTTCGCAGTGCCGGGAGGTGGACGGCGGGGGCCGGCGGCTTCCAGCCCGGTCTCGGCCCGATTGCGGGCCGAGGAGGGCCGGGAGGAGCATGCGGAGGCTGGGGCTGGGACTCCTGCTCCGCGCCGGGATCTGCAAAGCCGGGGAGATCGGGAACTATCTCTGCTGGGCTGATTATAGTTCCTCCTCAATGGACCCGAAACAACTTTGTAAATATAGGAAACTGTTTATCCTGAAGATTAATAGGTATTTGTTGTAGGAATGACAAGGGGATAATATGAAGGATAATGGGATGTTACATTACATACTTAAGATGGTTAATGGCTTCTTTTTGAATACGGTCTCTGTTGAGGCTGGGCTCTCTCCCTGGCTGTGGTCATTCCTTTACAAGAGGTGGCTATACACAACAACCTGCTTTTTGTTTTCACCCCGCAAGGAAAAAAAAAATCGGTAACAGTGTGCGGAATATCTGGTACAAAGGATGTTTCTGTCACACGCAAGAATTTGTTATGGGAACAATTCTGTCGCTATGTAATTGCTCATTAGAGATCGTTTTGTTTCTCATTAAGGCGACATGAATAAGCGTCTAGTTGAAGGAGACAGCTGTAGAAATGTTCCACAGGAGACCTCTGGACACGATATGGCACCGCTTGCCAATTAGACATGTCAGTTTTAAGAGAAGAAAACAATCTATGAAGGACACTAGAAAGATAGAGTGGAGCCCTCGCTTCCCTCCATCCCCACTTTGGTGTTTTGATTGTTGTGTTGTTGTGGGGGTTTTTGTCTTCAAATGTTGTTTTCCCTCTGTCCCCCTTCGGAGCCGGGCAGGCTCCAACCGCCCGCCTTACCTGCGGAGCCAGGGAATGCCCCTGCCCCTCTGCCGGCATCCTTGTCCCGGCCGTCGTCGGGGCTCTCCGTCCGTCCGTCCTTCCGTCCTTCCTTCCCTTCTTCCCTGCCTCACACCCCACAGGCACAGCGTTGCGTGGCGGAGGAGAGCGCACTTTCCATCTGTGCGGCTCCAAACGGTCAGGGCGCCCTCCGTTTATTTAGTTTAGATTTATTTTATAAAGGCTTTAAATAGAGACATTTAGGGTCCTCCTCGCCCCAGCGCTGCGCCTGACTCGGGGTGGAGGAGATTGGTGGAGCTGCTGGGGGTCTGTGCTGACCCATTCCCTCAGCCCGGCGATGAGTGCAGTTTGCGCGGGGAAGCTCGGACTCCCGGGCAGGAGAGTGGCAGGGCTTGAAGAACACTGGAGCCCTCTCTCAAATACCGCGGAGGGGTGCGGAGCAGTGCGGGCAGGGCCGGGGACACACGTGTGCGCGGGTACGAGAGGCAAGGAGAGGCAGGCAGGCACTTAAACCAGCCGCATGAGGAAATTAAAATTAATAAAATGGATTTCCTCTGGAATATTCATGCTCCCTCTAATGTTTTTTTTCCCTTGCAGGGGTATGTTACTGGATTTTAAGAGTCCATTACTCAAAAAGCATAAGGCGAGGTTAGGTCTCAGAGGGGTATAAATATGGTCTCAATCTGATAAACGCCATGCAGCAGTGAATAAAATAAAGGATACGTGAGGGCTGACAGAACAAAAAGAGACATCTCTATTCGGGAGAAATTCTCCAGTGATTTAGTGGTTTTAAGGATCACCGAGACACTGTTTCTTATTTTTTTTTCTCCCCCTCCCTCTCTTACAAGACTAAAGCCTTCTATAGGATTTAGACACTTTCTCTTTCAACAGATGCTACAATGTTTTGATCTCGGCTCTATAGCTGAGAGATGCCGCAATTGGTTTGCTATCTTTTTTTGCTTGTTTTCCGCCTCACTGATTAAGACACTAAGAAACTAAGGAATGATTTTATTTCCCAGCGTCCTTTTTTTTTTTTTTTTTTTTTTCTTCCAGGAATCAAATCCTATACCCAGCGTCAGATGGTCTGGCTATAGGATAATAGGGACGGACATTCACTCGCTTTCTTACGGATTAGGTCTGGAAGGTGGAACAGACCTATTGAGATCGCGCCTTTTAGGGTGGTTTGTTTTGGTTTTTTGGTTGGTTGTTTGGTTTTGGTTTTGTTTTTTTTTTTTTAAGGAAAAAATAAAGAAAGAAGTAAAAAAAAGAAAAAGAAAAAAAAAGTAGGGGTTGCTTCTAAAAAGATCTCTTAATTGTCCGTCGGTTCTAAATAACGATAAGCGCGTTTAGGTGGAACTTTGAGCTGGCTCAGAGGTCTGGGGGGAGGCGCAGCTGCAAAAATTGGGCGGCTTCAAAAGTTTCAAAGTAAGGAAATAAGGGTGTTAGGGGGTGCTCGGTTTGGGCTGGTCCTGGGCACGACGTGCGCGGCCCCGCGGTGCCCGCCGGTTCCCGGCTGAGGCAGGGCGCGCTCCTGAGCCCCAGCGGCCATCTCCGCAGCCTCTGGGCGGCCCCGCGGACAGTGATGGATGAAGGCGGTGGCGGAGGTGAGGCGGCGGCCCCCGGCGCTGGTGCGGCCATCCCCTGGCCGGGGGGCTTTGTGTGCCCCTGAAAGGCAGCACCGACCCCCCCGAACCCACTCCCTCCCGCTATTCACCCGCCGCCGGGTGCCTCAATGGGGTTGCGGCCGCCCATATGGTGACCACGGCCGCTGAATCCGCGGGTTTAAATGGGGGAGAAGAGTTCGGGGTTTAAAACATTTCAAAGTGGTTGAAAGGGTCCCACCAGATCCTGTCACAATCCCCTCCCTGAGCTTTGAAGGCCGGGGCCATTGTTCGCCGATTATAAATGATATTACTTTAAAGTTGATTTCCCACAATATTTAAGGGATGTAGCGGGAGAGTCGGGGGGTTTTTTTTGGTTTTTTTTTTTGGCATAACTTCTCAAGGGAATTAGCATAAGCAGCCCATGGTCCCTCATGCCGTCTCCCTCTTTATGCGACTTCAAAACGCCTCAAGAAATACGCTTAGAAAGGAGAGGGAGAGCTCGCTTAGGGACAAGGGGTTCTCTGCCTCGACACGGGAACCAGCTCCTTGTCCCCACAGCGAGCTGGGTACCAGCAGAACTCCGCAAAGCCGGCTGGGCCTTGATACCGTCCCAAAGGGGAGCACAAGGAACTTTTCCCCCCAGTTTAATGCCAGAAATTACATTAAAAGTGGTGGGAATGCCCTAATTAAAAATGTACCATTTAAATGATATGCCAAAGGCTCAGCTGCAGAGCAGCGTATTCAGCTAGTTAGTGAACTCGCTACTATTTCTTTTAAAATTACATGTTAAAATTTTAAAAGAAATCTTACTTTTCTCTGGTGCAACACATTACAAAGAATGGACAGTCCTTTTATCTAAATATAAAATTCCATTTTCAGCAATTATAGCCTGTTCTTGGTGATGATATAATTACAGCTGTGCTCAGTAATAGGTGTCAAGGCAATGCACACTCATACAATAGTTGAATAAAACTGCAGAACAATGCAGGCACTTCTAAATTCACAACCTTTAAAATGAAATTGACTGTGCAGAATTCAAATAAAAACTGGATAAATATTTTTTAAAAAAGATTACAAGCTTGGTTTGGTTTCTTAATAGCATTTTCTGCAAACCTATCAACATCTAATTGATTAGATAGGAATTACTGATTATAGATAATCTGAAATACTGAACATCGCTATTTTAAATATAGCAATAGGTAAATAAATGCAGCAGACAGAGAAGGCTGCCATGGCACTTCAACAGCAATTCATGGGAAGAATCACTTTCAGAGGAAAGTATTTTTATGCAGGTTTTATCCCAGAGGGAAAACAAAATGAAATGAAGACGAGGTGATCGCAATTCCTCATCTCCGATGTTTACGATAATGCTGGAAACCAAAATGTTTCCTTGTTTCCCGTGTCATTAGTGCAATGTGGTTTTGATACCTGAGACATTTATAAGGGAGGGAGTCAGCAAACATGGCTGAACTTGTTTTCAATCGTGCTATTTCTCTGATAAGGATCTCAAAACAAGGGTACCTGTGTTTCACTTTCCAAGTCTTGGTTCTGCAGATGGCTGTCCGCAACAGGAAGGAGGAGGGGAAAACACTAACTCCATCAGTTCTAATGGAGAAGATTCAGACGAGGCCCAAATGAGACTTCAGCTGAAAAGGAAGCTGCAGAGAAATAGGACATCCTTTACCCAAGAGCAAATTGAAGCCCTTGAGAAAGGTGAGTGACATTTTCCTATGGCTGAAGCAGGAGAGAAAAGCAAAATGTGCCCTGGCTATACTAAGGGCTGAACAGAAGAATGGCATTCATGTGCCTTTTATATGTATATATGTATATATATTTTAAGTCCATGGCTCTCTCCATCCACTTTTATTCCTTGAGCTCCAAACATGCATCGATGGCTGTGGTATGCACCGGAAACCTGTTAAAATGTTTTCAAAGGGACCATTCTCAGGGCGCAGATCATACCCAAACTACAGCATTACACCTGGGTCTCCTCTCACAGGGACAAATCTCCTCCTGCCGACTGTACTGTGTCCCTGTCCATGCGGCACTGCTGTATACTGGGAAGGCGAGGGCAGGGAGTTGGGGATGGCAGCAGCAGCCCTTTCTGCCTTCCCCCACACTTGCTGCCCATCCCCAGCGCTGCTGGTGCCCGGGGCTGGGAGCAGGTGCCCTTTTCCCTGACCAGCCTGAGTGCACCTCACCTCTGACCCACTGTGGATCTTTGTCCCGATTTCCTGCTGTTTTTTAGCAATGTGCCATTTTGCTTCTTGGTGACAGGGTCAGAGCTGCCTTGGGGACTCCCTTAGCAGAAGCAGAAGCCCTCACTGCTTCTTGAAGGATGCAACATTGCACCCAAGTCTGCCCACCCCCTTAGTGGTATTCCCCAGCAGGCAAGGGAAGGTTTCCTCTTTCCTAACACACAAAGAAAGCTCAGCTTTGCTTTCACAGCAATGTTTCTTAGGAGCATTTAGACCATAGGCAGTGGAGGAATGACTGACTGTGTAGTGGGTCATGTTAACTCTTTGCAACTAACACAACAATATTTTCTTTGCAGAATTTGAGAGGACCCACTACCCTGATGTCTTTGCAAGAGAGAGACTAGCTGCTAAAATAGACCTTCCTGAAGCAAGGATACAGGTACTGAGCTGCTGTGCAATTATGGCTATTCCTATTTTTTACTTTTACTATTCTATCTTTGTTATTCCTGGCTTCTCAAAGCACAGGACAGCCCCTGTTTCTGACCAGGTATTTGCCTATCTATCCCTTCAAGAAAATAAGAACCGCTGGGATTTGCTTTCATGTGCTGCTTTGTCACACTGCAAGCCAGCTTCTATCAGCATGGCCTTGAACTGTGTGAGAGAGGCCCCATGCCTCTAGTCCTTGTCAGGTCACTCATGTCACTCAAACGCTGTCTTTCCAGGTGTGGTTTTCTAACAGAAGGGCCAAGTGGAGAAGGGAAGAGAAGCTGAGGAACCAGCGAAGACAAGCCAGCAACACTCCCAGCCACATTCCCATCAGTAGTAGTTTCAGCACAAGTGTTTACCAGCCGATCCCTCAACCAACTACCCCTGGTAATGTTACCAACCTGTTCACATTCATTCATCCTCTTGTGAAAATGAGACTCTGAGACTGTATTGCTGATTGTAACTGTGGTTAAACTAATGTGTTCGTCTATCTGTCTATTCTATTATAGTTTCCTCTTTCACATCAGGTTCCATGCTCGGCAGAACAGACACGGCACTCACAAACACATACAGTGCGCTGCCGCCCATGCCTAGCTTCACCATGGCCAACAACCTGCCTATGCAAGTAAGTCTGGTGCAAGTGCCATGTCACAATGCTCCCTTGGGACTCAGCAGCCCTGGGGTGCATGGGAATGCAGGGGATTATAAACTCAGACCATGCTGCAGGGGAAACTGGCACCATAGGCTTCCGTTGCATCTGAAAGGATGCCCTATTTGGGAAAATCACAAGAAAAAGGGCACTGTAAGACCTGGTGCTCAACAAGCACTTTCCTGAATTTGGAAAGAGAGAGATCTTCAAATTTACAATGAAACAGATCTGGGATGGAAAAGCCCTTTTTGCCCCCCTTGTACTTCCACCACCCTTTCGTTAACTTATGGAACTCACTGGTGCAGTTGTGGAAATTGTTGCCTGAATAAGGTGCTGGAGAGATCTGACCTTCTCAGTGTAGGTGATGTTGCGGCAGCACATGAGGAACACCTGAGAGAGGGAAGGATGTGATTAGCATCAGTGGTTATGCCAGCTAAGCCAGAATTGCAGGAGCTGTCAATCCTCATGCCTGAAAGCATTAGCTGATCACCAGCTGGGTTAGGAAGAAATCTATTCCTTTGGGGTCTGTTTCTATAGACCTTTCAGATGCAAAATTCCTCCTTTTTTAATGGTGGGGTTGGCCTAGGAAGGTGCTGGCCAATTACGGGAGTTTTCCAGCTTTGTCTGAGGCACACAGCATTGACCATTGCTAGAGGCAGGCGAGCAGATTAGAGAGCCTGACTCCTTCGCTGCAGCAATTACTATGTTACTAATTGCTGAACCAAAATTAACCAAATAAAGTTAGAGTCTTGCAAGTCTGTGGAAAGAAATGACGTTGGCAAGGCTGCTATTCCATGACGTTGGAGGCCTGCAGCGTTGATCCCATCAGCAGTCTGAGAGCACATGACAAAAGATCAAAAGGCTGATTGGGGGGGGGGACCCTTGGGAAAGCAGGAGGACCCCAGTTCACCACTGGGCACCTGGGCAGGGACCGGGCACGAGTGAGCCACTCTGAAAAGTCCTGTCTATGTGGCCACCATGGTGTGATGGCCACATGATACTGGAGTGGGAGATTTGGTAGCCGAACTGTTGGCATCTCCCTGAGGATGCATGCGAGTTGTGTGCTTAAGGAGAGAGGCTGTCGGTATTTTTGGAGACGGTGTGTGTCGGGGATGTGCAGATGGAGGAAATACGTGCAGACGTGCTGAGTCTCGTGTGCTTTGAGCACGGGAATTACTCATCCTGCTTCCCTCTCCCCCTGCTGCCTTCCCATATTGGGGCTGCACCAGTCCCCACTCCTTTGGCACCCCAGAGTGGGAGTTCCCCCTGCTTGGCTCCTCGCTGACACTGTGCCATCCCTCACCCCCTGCACCCAGCTGCTGTCCTGCTGGCAAGGGTATTGGAGTTTAGGTAAATCGGTATGTCTCATCTGCTGGGATGCTGCTGGCATGGGTTTGGGGTGACCGAGGCTCTGAAGGGGGATCAACACACCCCAAACCCACACATTGTGTGTGTGCATATGCAACACGCTTGCAGATGCAAGATGAACCTGTATGCCTCAGTAGAGTAATTTCTAGCTATTACATCCCTAATAGTTTTTAGTTACACCACAAATGTGAGGTAAGATGCCAGCCCTGTCTCTGGCTGCAAAAGGCATGAGTGCAAATGGGTCAGCAGAAGTACAAACAAGGGCAGTGCTTGGGCTTTGGTTCCTTGGCTTAGGTGTGTAACACCTTTGTTAACATCTAGACATAGGGATTTGCTTGCCAAGCTTGTTTGAATAGATGCTGGTGACTGCCCACATTGTTGCTGAAGATCAAAACCCTCTGGGAAGAGGCTGCTTGGCTGAGCTCCTAAATAGGGCTTTTACATCTAGGTCCTTGAATTTGAAACTGAAGCTCCTTTTTTGCTGGCACAAGCTGATTCTGAGGGCTGGCACATCCATCTAGAAGTGTAATCATATTTCCCTTGGGTGATACTAAAGGCTATTTTGTCCTTTGCTCCCGTAGCCCCCAGTACCCAGCCAGACGTCCTCTTACTCTTGCATGCTGCCCACCAGCCCATCGGTGAATGGCCGGAGCTATGATACGTACACCCCTCCTCACATGCAGACACACATGAACAGCCAGCCGATGGGCACCTCTGGCACCACTTCCACAGGTGAGTGTTTTTCCATGTATACTGGCTGGGAGAAGTCTCTCCCCATTGCTGGGAGAAGTCCCTCTGTGGATTTAGCAGCTTCTGAATGGGGAGGAGGGTAACAATGTACAACCTTGCAGGCTAGAGCTGAAAGTCTGACTTTTAACTGCTGCCAGAAGGGTAAATGAAATACAGCTGATTAACAGGGCTGGTGATTGAACAGTGGAGTGGAAGCCCCTACCCTGCAAAATCTTCCCTGCATACTTAATTTCTAAAGCAGCTGTTAATTTCTGAATTTCACTGTTAAATTTTGGCAGAGATACACCCAGGAAGTTAAGTGTATGTGAGTGTTTTTACTGCGTCTGTGTCAAAGGCTATTTTCTTGCTAAAGATTTGAAGTTATTGAAAAGGCAGGTAACCTGCAGAAATATTAACCTGTGCAGAAGAAGGCAAGCCAGGGTATAAAGGGTAAGTATCAGCATAAGCAGTAGCAAGCCAGAAGCATTTGAAGAGAAAATAAATGTTCAGTGTGTTTTGGGCTGAATTCCCAACTGATGCAAACAAACCGAGGCTCTGGAATTTATCTCAAAGCATGACAGTTTGTTTATAACAACAGATGAGTGAGATGCACATAGGTTTTTAAAATACATATCACCCTCTCTCCTGATTCTGCAGGCTAATAGATGGCCAGATTCAATATTTACCAGAATACAAGCACAAATCTGTGAAATTCAAAGCAAAAATTGTGATATGCATAGAAAAACTGAAATGCCCTTTTTCCTCTCAATTTTCAGGTCTCATTTCCCCTGGAGTGTCAGTTCCAGTTCAAGTTCCTGGCAGTGAACCTGACATGTCTCAATACTGGCCAAGATTACAGTAAAACATGTGTTAATTCCATAAATGACTATATGGACAACAGTTGGATGTTCAGCAGTATTTTATAAAGGAAGAATGGCTCTCAGAATACTTCTGCACTGCAACTGTGCCCTACGCTGTAACACATGGAAAAGACTTTCACATGGACCTTTGTACACTGGAGGCATTATATCAGTTGGAACAAATCTTCATTTTGGTATCCAAACTTTTATTCATTTTGGTGTATTATTTGTAAATGGGCATTTGTATGTTATAATGAAAAAAAACAACAAAAAAAGAACAATGTAGACTGGATGGATGTTTGATCTGTGTTGGTCATGAAGTTGTTAAAAAAAAAAAAAAGAAAAAAAAAAAAAGAAGCCATGATCAACAAGCTTTGCCACGAATTTAAGAGTTTTATCAAGATATATCGAATACTTCTACCAATCTGTTCATAGATTATGGATTGATGTTCCAAGTTTGTATCATTCCATTGCATATAATTAAACCTGGAACAATACACACTAGATTTATGTAAGAAAAATATCTGTTGGTATTTCCAAAGGTTGTTAACGGATGAAGCTATGCGCAAACAGGGGTTAAGAGAGAGCTTCGATGAAGAAAAGAGTTTGATAGATAAAAGGTAGATTGTGTCTTCGATATAATCCAATTTGTTTTATGTCGAAATGTAAGTATTTGTCTTCCCTAGAAATCTCCCAGAATGATTTCTATAATAAAGTTAATTTCATTTATATTTGACAAGAATATTCTATAGATGTTTTATACACACTTTCATGCATCATACGTTTCTTTTTTGGTCGGCAAGAGTTAATTGTTCTTAGAATAGTTGTACTACTGTTCACAGTCCAATCATTTTTGTGCATCTAGAATTCATTCCTAATCAATTAAAAGTGCTTGCAAGAGTTTTAAACTTAAGTGTTTTGAAGTTGTTCACAACTACATATCAAAATTAACCATTGTTGATTGTAAAAACCATGCCAAAGCCTTTGTATTTCCTTTATTATACTATTTTCTTTTTAACCTTATAGTGTGGTGTTGCAAATTTTGTTACTGTGTTAGGTTAATCTTGTTAAGTTTTATTTTGAATTTATTTTCAGTTTTCAGTAAGGAGGGAACTGTTTTATAGACTTTCAGCTCTTCCACCAGCCTGTAATTTGGGCTAACAAAAAGAAGATAGGTTCATGTATCTAATTGCAGCTGAGAGCAGGAGGAGGTTGTTTATTTAGCTCAGGTTTCTGGGGATGCTTTAAATAAACTCTAGAATCCAGCAGAATTTCCAGTGGGGAGTTTGCATCATGCCAGCCAGTGGTGGAGACACAATGCATGCCTGTGTCTAGCTGTTGTAATTCTACAGAAAGTACGTATAGATGCATATAGACGCAAATATATTCCTGACTTCTACAAATTGTTTTTGTTAGGATGCTTAGAAAGAAAAAAAACACCCCAAACCCAGCTGTGTTTTTAACAGGCTCTTTGGGAGAGTGAATACCATCCCTTTATATTGCCACACAGCACAATCTTAGTGTAATTTTCCATTGAACTTGTAACCTGGTTAATACCTCAATGCGCTTTGTGTGAGGGTTGTTAGTGTGGGCGTGGGTGGAGAGCTGCATGTCAAGGAATAATGAGAGAAGACAAATCAACAGGCAACAACAATGTGAGCTGGGACTGGCTAGTGAAAGCTAAAGGCCTTTAGTCACTGGCAGGGAAATCTAAACATTCCCATATCTATGAAGCTGGCTCATTGTGCTGCAGTTGTTACTTGCGATGCTGTGCTGAAAAAGGGATCACATGATTAAAAAGCCAATGTGCCAGGAGTTTTGAGTCAAAGCACAGGCATCACAAACAGCCTTTGTGAAGCAAAGATACTATCTAGGCCAGTTATGCCTTCCTTTCGGCATATTTGTTGTTACAGATAACGCTTCGCTGTAAACTTGGAGTAGCAGAGTTGTGGTGCTGAGGTAGTTGAAATGCTGGAGACAAGATTAAACGCACGTAAACTCCGAATCCTTTAGGGACAAAGAGAAGCTTTGCTCAAAGCATGAGATAATAGTTAATAAAATCATGAGCTCAAAGCAAGCAAAAATGTTAGATTAAACCACTTCTTTTTAATTGATACTGATCAGTTGTAAGCATATTCATTATATCAGCATTAATTAGTTTTAATTATCTGAAAGCCCTTCATTGGAAAATATTAATGAAATGTGGGGAAGGTTTAATTTTTATTTTTATATATTTTTATCAGACATGCACATGCACATTATATATTTATAAGATACAGCTAGATCACATTAACACTACAATAGGCAGGTCCCTTCTTGCATAGCTAAATTGATCCTAGGAACAATTAATTACAGGTACAAACCCAGCATTTATACAGCCACTTAGCATGTTTATACCTACTAATGTAGTTTGTTATCTAAATGCCAACTTCTGCTCAACCACGAACGGAAATGAGCTTCCCATCCTATCCTCCCCTGAGAGATTTTGTGCTCTGGTGCTGTTTCTGCAGGTGCCTATGGGCAGGCAGAAGCAGCTCTTCCCTGCCCTTCTCTGGTCTTCCCTGCCTTGCAGCTCCATCACCTGCGGTCCAGCCACTGGCGGCCCCCACAGAGCCATCGCCAGCCCTGGATGCCCTTTCTGAAGCCTTCTTCAGGGCAGGCTGTGCTGTGGGGTTGCAGCCTTCCACAGCCCTGTGCCTCTGCAGCTGCAGCAACGCTGTAGAGCAGTTGCATGCGCAGATGAACCCTCAGCTGATTTCGGTGACAGGCTATAGATGGCTGTGGTGGAGAGAAGACATTTCTGGCTCACTGGCTTGCTATTGTGCCCTATGGAAGAAGGTCGCCTGGGAAGAGTCCCTGGCTGGCTGCACATTGGGAAGAAGTTAGGGCATTTGATCCCCAGACCGTTGTTTGCCTTGAAGAGCTGCTGCAGGGAGCTTGGTGGGTTACAGGCAGCCTTGCTCTGCACGTCATGCGCACAGCCCTCTCAAGAGCCTTTTCCCCACGATGGGCTGGGGCATGGGTGAGCACCGGTGTCAACCCCTGGGCGCTCCACAGGGGCCAGGAAAGGTCCCAGAGCAGCCCCAGCACTGGACGTGCTGCCTCACCAGACACCACTACCTGCTGCTTCAGCGGGAAATGGAAACCCTCGGTGTGCTCTGAACTGCCTCTGGTATCCATTTTCATCCCTTTCTTCTTCTAGATCTGTATTTCTTAAGTCTGGAATTAGTGTAATGTATTGCTCAGTGTATCACAGCAATTTCCAAGGGTCTCCTCTTTTTACCACTGAAATTAGTGGGAGTTTTGCTATTGATTTCAATAGGAATGAGACATTTCTGTGCATTTGCTTAAAATGTATTTCATAATAACACCTTATACTTTATTTATAAGCTCCTCCTAAAGCATTTCACAAATTATAGTCACACAAGAATTGATGTGTGAGCGCTGTCTTAATAACACTGTATTTTGTATTTCAAATATTGTGTTCTAGATACAATATTTACATTTACAAGCGAAAAGGCTGCTAACCTAACAGTTATTGTTCAGAGCAGACAGATGATGAGCCATACATGCTGATGGTGAAGCAGACATGCGTGCAGCGACATACGTGTTGGAACTGCCCCGTGTCGTGTGGACACCGGTTTTAATAGTTTTTAAAAGGTAAGCACAAGTCAGTGTGTGCCCTGCTCCAGGAGGCAGAAAGAGCTGCTTTCTCACCTAGGCTGTCATACAGAAAAGAGATTTAATAACATTTCTTTTTTAACTAGGTTTTTATTTATAAAGGGAGCAAAATGCCCCTGTAGGGTGCTTTACTTTAGGCAGCTTAACATAGGATTTATCTTTGGGGGAAAGATTACAGTTGTAAAGAACAACCTGGGACTGATAACACACATCTCTTCCCCCATGGTTTCCAGCCATTGGTAGTCCTATTTAATTCACTTCCCATAGCCAAAGGTGTCTGGATTTCTTTCTTTCCTTTTTTTTAATGGATTTATTGATTTTCCTGATATTACTGACTAAAATACGTGATCTCATTTTCTCTGGGTAATACGTGCAGGTTTAGAGTTATGCTAAGGTTCAAATTTGTCCTTGATGTCCATGGTACAAACAGAACTAGCCAAACTAAAAACATATCATTCTTTTTTTTCTTTTTTTTCCCAGTTCATTTCCATTTGCTCTTGTCCTCAGCTTCAGCAGTTGAGCATTGTGCCACATGCAGCTGATAAGGCTCTTCTGCTCTAGCAGTGGTGTAGTAGCATCTTCTTTTTAAATAACTCTTCTTTGACAAGACACCTGCTTGCTTAATGAGCTCCAGCAGCCCTGTTTCTAATCAAAAGTGTGATTGGCACCTACAAACATCCAAATGCAACATCTCCCCCCCCCATTAGAAATAGGCATATGAATTACAGACATGAGAGTAGATGTGATGGTTGTTCGGTTTTGTTGAGACAGTGAGTATTTATGTGTCTTGCTGTGGAGAGAAGGCAGCTGTGGCAACAAGTCTTTGGCTGAAGTGAGCAGGGACCCCCGAAGCCTAAATGTGCCTCCTCTTTGAGGAGGAAAACAAAGCATGGAATATAGCTCCTTTTGGATTACTGCTGGAGAATGATGTTAGGCAAGTCTCTCACATGTTATTAACACAAATGTATGACCCTCTGGGCTATGCATTGAACAAGCTCTTTACTCATCTATGTTACTGGTTTAGTAGTGCTTACAGAAAACAGCAGAGGATGGAGCAATTGGCAGGAGATGCATGGTGGTAAAGATAGTACCATTTGGACAGGAGCCAGGTTGGCAAGTTCCTTGCTTTAGAATGTATTTTAAATTAATTCCTCCCCTAATATTCTCTTAGATGTAAAGAAAGAAAACCCCAGTGTATCAGTAGTTACTTAGGTTAGCTTTCTTAGGATAGGTTACTCTTGTGAGATAGTTTTCAATAGTTGAAGATGAATGTGTTTTCATAGGGGCTGAGGAAATGAAACCTGGAAGGAATGAAACCAGTTGATCAGTCTTTTAACACATATAATTAACGTGTGACAGATTTTCATGAAACCTCCAGCTGCCAGAATCCCTATTGTTTTTTTTGAAGGTGGCCCTTTTAAAAATGTCCCCATGAAACCTGCTTTCCCTTAAGTTTCATGGTGAACTACTGATGACTGTTTTAACACAATGAGAATTTCAGGGCCTTCCATACTGTTTCTTTCCTCCCCCTAGGTAATATCCCACTAGGATATCCCTGGTGAGACCATAATGATCTTGAATGAGGTGAAGGTGAAAATGCACGTCTGATGGTGGTGGGCTTTGCCCCCACAAAGGACAATGCTACTGTTTTTGCTGGGCTGGTAGAGGTCCACGGTTTCTCAGGCGCTGGAGCCTGACCTCCCAAGTTGAGTTGCAGCTGGGTCAGATGGTGAGCAGAGTTTTTGTGACTGACCCAGGAGGATCCTTGTTACCTTCAGGTGACTGACAGGATCTGTAAGTTGCATGAAATCCTCCAGCAGAGGTTGCAATTGCCTCCAGGCACCTGACAGACCTCACGTACACTCCAGCAGCTAAAATCAGTGAGGGCTGCGAATTGTAGCTCTTCCTCTCCTGGGACATACGAGCTTTTCCAGCTGCACCAGAGGAGTTTGTAGATTCACAGATAACCTCCTTCAGGTCAGGCCTATGCTGATGGATTTTGAGAAATTTATGAACAGTTATTCCATAGAAATTACATATAGGTCAACAGAAGGACTCCGATTTATATGGAACTACACAAAGCAGGTAAAGACCTTCAGGTTGTTACAATAAATATGTTAACTTATCACAAACAAAGAAAATTTATATTTCTTCCTGCTACTGTTTGTTTTACCCTTTACATTTTGCCTTGCAAAGTTGGATTCATATTCAGAGCCTGCAGTCTGCAGCTTTGTGTTCCAAATACTGCAGAGGAGGGTTTATTTATTTTTAAAACTCCCTCTGTCAGACTGAATTATATAAAAATCCAGTCATTTAAATTTTATAATTTTTTTTTTGCTTTTACAGAAACAACTTGTCCACTTTGATTTCTCTGAATTTCAGTCAACACTGTTACTTTGGAAAATATGCATCCAAACCCATCTATTCTTATTTAACTAAGGTTCTGTTGGGTCTGATGATTTTCTGAGTTATGATTCAGTTGATCTGCATGAACTGCTGTTGATTTACACCTGTTTGAGCTAGAACATATTTAAGACTACATAAAGCCTTCTATAGCAAGGACTGCAAAAAGAACCCCATTCTGCTCTCCTGCACGTATTCTTTTACTGTCTCTGTTCTCTTCTCTCAGTCAGGCAAATGGCTCCTACCAACCATACCGCTTGTGCTTCCAAACTCTTTCCCAGTATTTTGGTGTGATAGAGTATGATTTGCTTGTCTGAAGCTGACATATTGATGGTGTAGGTTTGAATGTACACATCTACGACACTTTGCTAGTTGGGAAAAACCACTCAGTGTTGAGATGACTCCTGGGAAGTCTCTCTCCCACACAGATGGACTTGTTACTCCAGTATCTCCAAGACTGTGCTATCAAACTCCTTCTGGTTCAAGTAATTTCCCAAAACCAAAACCATTACCATTGAGCTATCCTGAGCTATCTGTAGGCTGGGAAGTACCACAAATGGAAATTTCACCACGCTGGAGAATTCTTCCAAATGCTTCCTTATGCCCATCACTCTCCATCTGGTCTTGACTGAGTTCAGCTTTATTCGTTAGTTTAGCTTTAAGTCTAGCCCCATGAAATTTCAGCAAGAGCTTTCCTTAGCGCATTTGCTCCAACCTGACTCTAAGAAAAGCACCTGAAAGTGCACCAAAATTTACTTGTTTCAAGACTTTGGAGAGAATACCCCTAACGACATAAGTGCTGAGAGCATTCTGAAGGCATGAACATTCAGACTCAAACTCTGCCAGCAGAGAGTAAAGACCTTCTTTTTGATTCCTGCTACATTTTGGATTTAAGATTTACCGTCAGTGCCAGAAGACACTAAAATACATTTTAAAATAGAGGAATATGCAGCTACAAACTGTCTAGGTCTGCTAACATTTTAAAAAAGACACACTGGACCTAATCCTACCAGCTTGTTCCTGGACTACCACTGACTTCTCTGGAAGAATTTTTAGATTAAGCTCTACAGCACCAGAGAAACCAAAAGATGTCTTGATGTCTTCTTTTTGATATGAACAGAAGGTCTGTAAATTAGTTCGATGTGCCTAATAACTTTCAAAATCATTTAAAGGCGGAGTTTAAATCATCAGCCAAGTTTTCAGCAGATGCTCCAGGATGGCTGATGCTCAACACTTCTGAAAAGTCTAACTGCTGAAATACAGATTTTGCCTTTGGAAAGCAAACCAAACCAGCCTAACATTTGCTTATATTAGACTGGAAACTGAAAGAACAAAAAAATTGTGGTGGAATTTGTTTGCTTTTTTTTTTTTTTTCTCAATTTGAACTGCCTTTTTTCCTATGATGAAGAGGGTTCATCTTCATTCTTTTTTCTACAGAGATACATTTATTATTGAATAAGCAGCATCATGTGCTCAGAGTGTGATTAAAAAAAGAAATGTAGGCCTTGCACTCAGGTAGCTCACAAGAGAAAATGAAAAGCCCAAGAGAAGTCATGGAGGGTAGTACCCGCTTCCATCACCTCTTAAAGGCATAAAAGCATCTTCTTTCCTATTTCTGTTGCGCTGTGTGGTTATGGATGACATTTCTCCAGCACAGGCAAAAGAATAACACTTTGTTAAATTTCTAATATCTGATCCTAGAGAAAGAGAGTAAATGAGTGTTTGTGTAATTCTTGTAATATACATACTTTTTTAAAGAGCGTGTTACAACCCTGTGGGTTCAGAAAAACTTCATTAATAGCTCACTTTCCAATACTGGCAGAGTAAAGGATTTTTGTAAGTTAGACTTCTGTACTTTTCCAAAAGCTGTGTTTGGAGCAACATCACTATTTTACATTAGATTTACAGTGTGTACTACCACTATTTTACATTAGATTTACAGTGCGTACTACCATGCATATAAAATCTGAAGCGGCTGAATGCCCATTTTCAAATGCATGTAGCTGCCGTTACAGAAAATTGAATTCAGCTGCATCTTGATATTGCTTCTGAAATTTCTTTACAAACATTGAAGAAGACTTAATCCATCATAGTATTATTCATGTTCCCAATACTTATATTTTGAAAACCTCAACACAACAGAAATTATATAAAGAATTCTTATTTGACATAGTAAAGACACAATGTTTTAAATTTCATTACTGCTTTCTTGACTGTGTGTCACAATTCTGTGAAGATCAGATTCTTGTGCTGAATTGGGAATGTCTTCACCGGGATGAATCTATTGTTTCCTTGCTGAGTTTGGTGGTTTCAGTTTGTAACCTGCTAAAAAGTAGGAAGTTCTACTTAAAAAATCGCAACAAACAGAAAAGCCTCATACCTCAATCTTTGCAGAAAAGAGCCCTCTGAGCAGGTGTTAAGAATCACAAGGGTTTTCCATACAAGCCAACAAGGGGGCTCTGAAGATGCATAAAGAAGCTGGCAGCACATTGCAACTGCCTGTCAAGGGAGGCTGCACCCATTCTTCAATTACCTGAGCTGCACCCCTTAGTTAAGTGTTTCTATTCAAACCAAGAGAAGAAGGAACTGAAGGATGTTTTATACCAGGAACTTCACAGTCACAGAGTGGTTATGGGGAAAAACCACAGAAAATCACCATGTAAATGCTTTTCCTGCTTCCCAAGTCGAAATTGCTTTTGGTGCAATGAATAAAATCTACACTTTATCTACTACATAGCTACATATTATCAGGCAGCATGTACATGCCATTGTTTCACTTACCAGTTCGCTGTATTAACCAAGTCACTGTCATTTGTTGTTGTAACTGATGCGATATTTTGGAAGCAAAGAAGAGAATTTTTGCTCCATGTTTTTGCCTTAGGTAAACAACAATGCACATCTGTATACTCTTAACACTTACTTTATGAAGCATGTTTAGTGACTTAGAAAAAAAATATTCCAGATTTGCAGAAGAAATTCCTTTTATTATACAAAATATTTGTCAGCTTTGATATTAACCTACCAAAGTCTTTGAAATTGAACTTATAAATGTATAGGACACACATATATACATTTATATAGATGGAATATATATGCTACTTGGAAAGAATTTTCAGTTAATTTTTTAACTAGAATCTGACTGTGACCATGATATTATCTCCACTGTATGTGAAGTTAATGACCTATTTAAGTATATTTGCAGAAATTTATATGTCCTGTGACTATATTTCACAAAGACATACTGTGTTTTGTGTTATTTACATCAGAAAGACATACTATGCAAAACTTCCCCTTTGTTAAAAATCACTTTATCCTATGTATTTAAATTATTTCATGCTTTCAAAAGGCACAATTAAGTATCTAATGAAAACTTCCATTCAATGTTACACGTAACACAAAAAGAGAAAAATGTTTGAGACATCAACGATAATATTTTAAATACACTGGCATAGGAAAGTAGATGTCTTTTTGCTTTATTAAACTGACAGTTCAGTTCTGAAACTTTATTTTGAAAAGATTTAAAAAGGATTTGTGTCTTTAGAAATAAAAAATATAACAGGCATATCTAAAAAAATATAGAAGAGAAAACCTGATTGTTACTACTAATGAAATAGCTGATGACAAAATAGTAGTCTTTTTGATTTTGATCACAAAAAATAAACTGGTAGTGACAGGATATGATGGATAGATTTGACACCCTGGCAAATCACTGTCATTGATTCAATTATTCTAATTCAGAATAAAAGCTGTATACAGTATGTGTTTATGCTACAGTGGAGTTTTTTAAGTGATTGACATTCATCATATTAGTTAGACAGTTTTAAAAGCTATGTCTTTGTTTTACACAGCGTTGTCAAGAAAAAAATAAAGAACCTGGATTGCAGGAGAAAAAAAACAAACCACTTAACCAACTCTTGGTTCCAAACCCATCAAAATAAGTTACTGTTATTTTATCCTATTAACATGTTCTTTGAAGAGTCAATTTCACTCCAGCCATGTAATACACTATTATAAAGACTAAATTTTGAAACTGTAATGCAATCTTACAGCTGGGTGGCTTGGAACTTCTGCAGAGAAGAAGGTATTACCTTTCAAAATGGAAGTCAGCCTCAGAAGAAAGAATGCAAACCACTTTAATTTACAGGTCAGCTTCACCTTACCATTCTTTTGTTTGATGAGATACATGCAGAGATACATATAAAATAGTTGGAAGTTCAGAAATTGTATATCTAAGGGTACAGAAGCTGAATTACTCGTATATTCTGCCCTGTTTAGACCAGCATGCTGTGATACCCTTCCCTAAGCTCAAATGGACTCTTCTGGTTTTCTAGCATTAATGTAGCTGTCGGTTTGAATTTCAATCTTGAATTATGTCTGTTGACATAATTTCATAGTGCTGACTTCAATTGTTTAGGATTACTGTTTTGAACTACAGAAGGAAATAATTTCTTTTCTCTATGGCTAGTAAATTCCATCCAAGTGCATTTTAATGACTGTAGTAAGCCATAAGGCAAAATAATGATCTATAATATACTGCTGATTAAAACCCCCATCATTCTTAATTACTGACATATTAGAATAAAAACTATTTATCTTACATATTTTAAATTTATCTTAAATATTTAATAAGCTAATGTAAATATTTCCTTAAATTAAAGAATGGTATTTCAAAGACAAAAAAATGTTCTAAAACCATAATTGTGTAGTTTGCTTTTGGAATAACATGTGACAATGTATTGCTTAATTTCATTCCTTTATTTCAATGAATTGTTCAACTTATTATTCATACAAAAAATAGCATGTAAGTATATGAAAATTCCATTGGAAAAAATAGTCTTTTTTTAACTGTAAAAAAGACCCCCTCTAAAAATGAAATGGTAAGAGCAATTTTTTTATTTTAAGGAAAGGAACAAAATATTGCATGTTTACAGTCGAGCAGAACAATGGCAGGACCCAACATAACAGAAGTAAAATCCAAACAAGCCCAAAATTAGTACAAAAAAAAAAAGAACAGAAAGAAAAAAAAAAAAGGCGGCACCATATGATCACATGTATTTTTAAAGACTGCTGGGTCAAATCATTAAGAAAAATATTTATATAAGTCATTAACACTCATAATTAGAGTGTCATACAAATCTGAGTGAAACTGCTAAGGAGAAATCACTAGAAGTCCAGGTGCTTCTTGCCGATGGCCATAGCACCACATCCTGAGCTCAGCAGTTTGGCGGATCCTGCCAGCTCTTGTTTGCTTGTGCGGCTCACTGTGTCTGACAAGTCTGGAGGCAAATGCAGTCGCTATGGCAGGAGATTTTCAGGAGGGAGACGGGGAGAGAGAGTACATAAAGAGAGAGAGGAAAAAAAAAGAATAATTGCAGAATTTATTTTCCACAATATATTTCAGAATGCAGTCTTTTTCCTGACTGATCAACACATATAAACCACTCCCTAGATAACTCTTTTAGGCTGAGCTGGGAACAGTTTTGTATGTTTTCTGTATACTGGATTATGTAAATTGGAATAGATTTTTTCCTCATGAAAATCTAAACAATATCCAAATGTGCTCGAGGTATTTAATTACATCTCTAGGCATTTTTCCTTTAAAAACAAGTGTTTTGCCTGTATGCCAACCTCTACATCAAATCCTTTGATTTCTATGGCATTATAATATAAGTATAGTTTTGTTTCAAACATGTATACTTTGTGGCAGAGTCTGAAAATAAATGATGTCATGGTCAAAAGATGAAGAGGGCTCACGCTGGTTGCAGCATTATTCTGCTAAATGCTTCTTCTTCATATTCTACTTATAGTTGCTGATAAAATCAAGCAGTGATAGTAGTTGTATCTGTATAAGGCAATCATACATGCTGATAAAATCTCGCCATCGCTTGTGAGTTGTAAGAACATTATATCCAGTTTACAGACAAGGAAACTGAGACACAGGTTACATGGCGGTCCACAAGCATACAGTCCTTGCATAACGAACCTTATTTTTCAGCTATGATAAAAATATTTCAACTCTCCCTCTGAGTTTTTTTTACACTGGAGATAAGAGACACAAAAGACATGACATTACCATTTAGCTGTGGTAAAGAAAGGTGAAAATGAATGTAAACCCGAGGCTTTATTTGGCTTGATTTGGACACAGTGAAGTACTGAAAGCTGGTGAGATGAAACAGCTGAGCATCTCCCACCCAGTGCAATAATTTATGAATCTGGTATCATGGAAGAAGCATATTTCTTGAAAGATTTAGTAGGCAAAGGCTAAACTGTGTGGCTCTTCCTTCAGAATGCACATACTTCTAAAGGGAACAGGATAATAGCAATGGCTACAAAACTGTATTAGGAGGCTGTGTGGGCTATCTGTATTCTCTGCTTTTTGCTATGGTTTTGCTTTTATCACAACACATAAATATAGCTGCCTTTATTCAACACCTTTGCAACTTTTGTAGGATAAGAGTGCAATTAAAAATACTTATATAGATTAAATATTTATAGAAGAAAAATCTGCATTTACAGATGTTCAATTCATTGCTAGCTCTGGGATTGTGCAATGAGCTGTAACTTGAGAGGCGCTCCAAAGTGCTTCCTACCACCAGCCACTCCGGGCTGCGGGCACTGGAGGGAGAAGAATGCGTGCTGGGTGGTTACCTATCTTCTCTAGGGGAAGGGAATGCATAAAGTAACACATGCAGAGTAGGAAAGCCTGCGCCCAGGACGAGATTAGAGGCCTCCGCACTGAAATAGGACAAATGTGTGTATTTATTTGTAGCACTTTGCCTGTGAAGCACAACATGTATCAAAAAACCATTCCCTGTATATATAATTTAGTAACTATGTAGCTCTTGCATGTCACTGTATTAAAATCAGCGTTGTGCATGGTATCCTTCACTTACAATTCTTTTCTTACTCCTAAAAAGCCCAAGCATGGCTGTGGATGTGAACTGTGCTCCACGATGCCTCATTTCTACATCAACGCAACATAAACCAGGGCATGTGCCTATCATCTTGTTTGTTTGCTGAGAAAAACATTTGGGAGGAAAAAGCCAGCATACAACTTGGATTGTATGAGGGGGGCTGTGACCACTAGAAAACGAAGGACGAGGGAAAGCCAGGAAGTGCAGGGGAGCGCTTGGCACATCTTTGAGTCACATTTTCTTTCCAAAAAAGTATACAGTACTCTGCTAGCAGGGTACAGGGTATCTGGTATGTGAGAGGTGGAGAGACAAGAGAACTAATCCAACCTTCTCCCACACACTGTTAGCATCTCTCTGCTCCCACTGGGAGCAGGAGAGTTTGCTTGCTTTGGGGAAAATGTAGCCCCACTCTCTTCCTCCTGCACTTAGTGACCTTCTTGCCAAGTCTGTCAAATGAATTCAGAGCAAGGTCATGAAGAGCAAACAGAACTGAAACTCAGCAAAATCTTCTTACACAGGGATTGGCTAACACCACAGATAGGGAGCAACTGTAAATCCTGCCATGCTGGCCTGGACTTCAAATGTGGCCGAAATTAAAAAAAAAAAGTCCTTGATATTTATCAATTTGCAAAGACTCAAACAGGAAAAGGAAAAATCAAAGATCCTCAGACTGGAGGGTGGGACTGAACTAGGCTTTTACAAAATGTGTTTGTTATGATGCAGTGTTTCATTATACACGCATATACTCTTCTTGCCCCATCTTAGTGAGAAGGATGCACACTGCTCATTTAGTGACTGGCTATTCACTATTCTGTTTTCTTGCCACTGTTTACTCTGAACTTTTCTGACATATTTATTGTATGCTATTCAAACCTTGTTCTGAAGACAGAATGGCTTTTCAATAGCACATGTCAGTATATAGCACTTGAATGCTTTGCAAATACCAATTGTGTTATTTTCCTAATATTCTTGTGAGATAAGGCAGTAAAGTCACCTCCATTTTAAGGATAGGAAATTGAGGCACATAAAACCCATGGCAAAAGTTGTCTAATAACTTCAGAAACACAAATCGAGGCATTCAGGACTTGCTTTTCCAGAACGTTCAGCATTGTACAGCATTTCACATGATCAAGTGCTAACTTTATTTGCAGCTGTGAGTGCCTAGTAATTCTTCAAAAACCCCTAGTCAGGCACTCAGAAAGAGAGAGACAGAAAATAGGAGTACAGAAATAAAAGTGCTGGGTTGAAGCAGCGTAATCACACAGAAGCTCAGTGGTATAGGCAGAGACACATCACACTTTCTATGATATCCTTCAATCGTCTTAATTATGAGACCATCCTTCCTGCAATCCTTGCCATCTCTACAATCCTGATTTTCAAACATGACAGCAAATCACTGGTTCTCCAGGAGGCACATTTCACTGTGTGTGCCACATTCATCCTCAGATCAGATGTATTCTGAACAGTAAACAACACTAGAGTCCTCTGAAAACAGTTGAGTGTTACCCTGCCATTAAGATCTGATTCACAGCACACACACATGCCCTCTGAATAAAGTCTAAATAGGCATTTCAAATCACCATTCCTTACATTTCCTTTTTGCAGCTTAAAAACATAAAAAGGGCTGAAAGTATTACTACTATTAAATATTTTAACATCATTTAAAATATTCTAAATTATAAACCACAAACTGGAAATTCATTGCATGGCATTATTCAGACATCCACAGGTTAAACAAAAGGCCTTTATTTTTGGCACTGGTAGAGACACTGTGGTTCCTTGAACTAAGGCAGCGATAGCATGAATAGGTTGTGATCCTTTTTGAACACCACCATTATAGAATGATCAGACATTTTCACAGGTATTTGCTGACGACAGAAAACAATCACATTTAAAGTCCTAATTTAGGACCAAATGTTTTCTGGTGGACAGACTCTGCTATTTCTGAGGCTATGACCTCCATCCCTTTCAATCTCTCTTATCAGTCTGATAAGAATCAAGCTGATTTTGCTCACATTGGCAATCCCAGTCTCAGTTTTCTGCTTCCAAGTGCTTAATTTCTGCTCCTGCCAGTCCTGGCTTTCTCTTGCCCATTTCTGCCAACATTCCATTCCCTGCTGCTGTTTATTCTTTTAAATAATTGAAGATTTTCACTAAAATATTCCAGCACGTGGATAAACACAAACCTTGAAGCCTACAGTAAGCTGGCAGGCAACAGTATTTTAAGGCAAAATGGTCACAGGCTGGCAAAAGCAAATATGCAAGTGAAAAGAGAAACCTCTGATTGCCTTCCTTGTGATAGTATCTTAGAACCTGTATTAAAGAAAGGTAAACTTTGAGTGAAAAACTAGGGAATGCTGGAGTAAAATTCCTTTGCGCAAGTTAATTGTGTATCTGCATTATTATAGTAAACAACCTACGTGATCACACACTTTTCACCCACGCAGGCTGTCAGGAAGGCTTAAATTTAAGGTCTTCGGAATCAGACTCTAAGCTTCATCGATTAAAAAATAACTGGCTATGGAAGGAGGCATAGCCAGGGAAGGGACATGATGTGAGTGCTGGTGCTTCCAGCCTGACACAGAATCTGAAGGCTTTGCAGTGATAGGAACAATTACACTGAAGCCAGCTAAGCACACAGCTTTAGGGCATGCATTATGAAAGGAAAACAGTTCAGACAAAACTTATTACATACTTGGCCTCTGCTCCTCCCTCTGCCTGAAGAAAACTTCTAATTACTTTATTTGTTCTCAATGGGGGGAAAAAAAGTAGCAGTGGAAGATAAGAATATGTAAAATGACAGGCCAGAAGGAACACTGAGCAGTCAGTTAGTCCAGTCCCAGCACTGAGGACCAAATCCAGTACTGATGGTTTTCTGACCTGGTTTGCCTTAAAAAACTGGGATGTAAAGATCCAAGTCATGGCTATTCTATTCACACCGAACTTCCAGTCTGCTGGTATATTTGGTTGGGGTGTAATCTGTTTTTTTAAACCAACAATATCCCTAGTAGACAAAAACACTAGCAAGTGCTTTTGCCAGTGTAGCTTACTGTATCAAAGGGATTATTTTACAGATTTAGTATAAAACCTAACCTTTCTAATGTAAGACTTTTTTCTCTTCAGCATTAAGAAGACTGACCAACAGTATTCCTAACAACCTTTCCTGATGCTGATTATACCTCATTACAAAATACACAGAAACAGTACACAGGTTTTAACTGAAAGTAATTATTCTGCATATTATTAAAAAATCATTATAATATTTTTGATGCTATTATAACTGCAATATTGTACAAACAAATACATAGTAACATCAGTGATGCAAAACCATTGAATCTCATAGAAAAAGAGGTGGTAGTTCATTCTTAAGTTGATATATATTAAAGTAATTCCACTGAAGTTAACCTTATGCCTCTGTGAACCTTATGACTCTGAAGTTTTAACAACTGAGCCCAAACTTCCCAAAATTAAACTATAAAAAAAATCTTTACAATGCAATCTATTTGGATCTTAGACCGTAAAATAAATGCTTATTAGTCTACTATGGCTGCAGTCCTGCCTTGGGGCAGGGAGATGGGTTAATGACCTCTCTAGATCCCTTCTAGTTCCATTTACTGCAACTTCATGAACACTGAAGTCACCAAAGCTGAAGGGATTTAGTTCAGCGAGAAGAAGAATTTTAGGAATGCTGGGAAAATGAAAGATGCAGACTCCTAGTTTGGGAGCTTTATACCCTGTTTTCTCTTTGAAGCAGAACCCTTGCCATTCCATAAAGCCCACACAAGAGAACAGGAACAGTCTGTGGTACAGAACTGAGTTCCTGTTTCTGTTTCCTCTTCTGCTTATGATGCCCACAATGCACTCCTTGCATTATGTTTTCCCTTTTCTATCTTTTTATTAATACCTCATTGATAATTACCAGTAATTATTTCTATTATCATAGTACCTAGACTTCAGATTTTTATATACCTTCACTGGAACTGCTCTTCTTATTTGGGCAGTGGGGGAAGGATTTAATAGAGGTGGCTGAGCCCATCAGGGACACTGAGTGTACCTTCAATGCAGTGGCAACATGTGGCACTGATTCTCTGCTGTGCTCTCAGCTACAGCTTCAGGGCCATTGTGATGTGTCTGTTTATATGGTGAAAATGTCCTGAATGAACAGGTTTACCTGATGTCCTCACAGGCTCCATCCTGCATTTCTAACTGAGGTAGCTGTCGAACAGTTACAGACTTCTTAGGAGAGACGCATTTCAGGAGCATCTTAGCCTTGCCAATCAGTGACTTTACTGCTTTCTTACCGGGTCATCATCAAGCACAGTAACCAACAGGTCTTCACAAAAACAAATTACTACCTTTGGGCTTAATATAAAAATGCATGTACAGGTATGAAGCAAAGATGAACAAAGATATGCAGGTATGAAACTAAATTTTTTCAAGACAGAAGAGTTTGTTCAAATATTTTACATGGAGATGACTATAAGCTTTGGCCCTTCTTTTGTAAAGTTTGACAACTGAGACACTAGGTATATGTATTATGATGAAATTATTAACTTTTATATGATATGTAGTCTACTGGAGTGACATATCACTTATGTTGACATAACTTTGCAACAACTCACATACGAATTTGACAATATTGCTAGGAAAAGATATAAAATTCTTACTAATGCCACAAAACCTAAAAATACTTCCCAGTGAGAAAACAGTAAGCCCTTTACCAGTGAAGACATTTTAAGCTTTCACAGCAACTGAAAAGTCATTGCAATGGGCCTAGACCTGTGTCATGCAGAAAACCTATGACAGTCTTGAAGTTTGGTTCACAAATAGTGACAGCATCTCACAATCTATTACATTTATCTTGTGGAGAGAATGGTGCCAAACTGTCCTCCCATAACTGCATTTAGGTCTTAGGCAAGCTATTTTTAAACTCATTTATTATGAATCTCTTACTTTCCTGTTCATGTTACAATTTTCTCAGTATTTTAACTAATTAAGGAGACAAACAAGTTTTCTGTATAATGGACATGACTCAGTTTCTTCTTGTTCTGCAATACTTACAGATGCTATATTACCATTTTTAAATCACAGCAATGAATAAATTTTCTAAATTAATTATGAAGACAAAAGACTTTTAAATAGAGCATTCTAAAATTTTCTACTTTTCAGGTGACTGTGATTGACTAATCACGACTAGATCAACCCATGTTAAAATAAGCACATCTACCATATGCATTCCTATTTCTCTTCTTTTTTTAAAGTTAAAGCATAATCTGAGCCATCAAAATTAATAACTGCTAATATCAGGTGTTGAGAGAAGGCTTTCACTAAGAATAGCTGATAAATATACTTCTACCTACAATATCCCTGCCTGTCTGCAAAAGGACACATTGCTAATATGAAAATACTTTTTTTATATATAGCTAGTAATACGTAAAACACTTGAACACTACTCTAAACCTCTTATTTTCCATCACTTACAGAATGTAAAATAAAACCAGGGTAATTCTCATTTTTACCTTACCTGCAGGACAGTGATGTTTTGTGGTGGTTTCCAATACTACAGAGATTATTTAAACAGGGACTTTAAAGGCACCTGGCAAAATTAAAACCCATTACTAAACACACTTTTGTGACAGATTTTGTAAAAGCTGTTTTACTTTTCAGAACGCTGAACGTATGTGCCTCTCTAGTGCAGCTTTCCAGTGTTACCTGCTTTACAGAAGGGACATGATAATATCCAGGACAATTCAGTTCAAACTGCGTGATTCATTTGAATACACCATGCAGTACTGTTTCTGTCCCCTGGCCAGAAAACTATACAAAGTACTTAAAATCTAAACTCTTGAATCTGAATTTAAAACTTGGTTTATTTAAACACTGGCTGTTGCAAAGTGAAACTCTTTCAGAGATATCCCTACAAATAAAATTCAATTCTGTATATTTCTGTAAAATGAATCCCTAGAGGATTTCAGATGGCTGAAGAAGTTCTAGTAACATGCAAGTAGAAATGGGTGGGGTTTTGTAATGCAGCATGTGCAGCATTAATCACTGTTTCAGTGACAGAAAAGGAAAGTGAAGACAATTGTCTGAATAAACGTTTTCATTCCAAAGAAAAACCTCCAAGAAGTTTTGAAGATGATTTGCTACATGTGAAGGGATGTAAGAGAAAGATAAAAATACCAGGAGGATTTACCTTCTGTGATGCTTGAGAACACTGAGTATTTGGCACCACATAGTGCCACTCCAAATCACATGTACAATTAACAGACCTGCTTTATATTACAACTGTACTCTCCACAAAATGAAGAAGCTCCCCACGTTACAAAGGGGACTGGATTAATCAGGGATGGTTATAGGCTATCCAAAGACTACAGCTGTTCAACCAGTTATCTTATCAAAATTCAGAGAAATACATGGTAATCTTACAACCAGAACTGTACTAAATACTTACATAGCATACTACTGAAATACTGATCAAGCTCTGATCAAGCACGTATTGAAACACTGCCTCTGTCCTGATGAGTTTACAGCCTGAATACACAAAGTAGGTGAAAAGGAAGAAGTGAAAGATAAATTATCCAGGCAGAAGGAAAAAGTCATGATGTATTAATGAAAAAGTTTTGGTGTTTGGTTTTTTTTTTCCCAACTGAAAATAATATTGCACAGAAAGGTGAGTGAAAGAGAACAGTCATAGGGGAAGAAATTAAGTGACAAAGAGCTGAAAAGAAGATGGGAGTGAAGAAAAGGAAAGATGGAGGGCAGGAGGAGATATATTATCTAGGTGTGTTATTGTTGAGATTGGAATACACTGTCTAAATGCTGAAGGGAAATACTGTTCTAAATTCAAACAGTAGTTCAGGAGTTTGATTATATCATCTGTCTCCAAAGCAAAGAGACTAACATTTCTCCTGTAGATCTGTTCCTTTTGTTGAATTTCTCCTCCCTGAGCTTACACAAGAGGAGTGTGGGACCCATGATGCAAGTTTGAGTAGTTCTAGGGCTCTCAGGATAGTTGGATGTATGCTAATGTTAATGTCACATTCTCTTCCCTGATGGATTCTTTCAACCTAATTGTAGCTGTCTACAAGTCAGCCATTCAGTCTTAACCTATATTATATACTTAGGGTAAGTGAATCATCCGTGTGAGTGCTTGTCCATATCTGCTGATTATTCAGGAAACCTGGATGACTAGCTTAAACTAAATTCTTGGAGTGTCAAGGAGAGGAATTCAGTACTACAACTGTGATGCTTCTCATTGAGACAGTGCCTCCACATCCCCTCTCTCTTTGAATGACACTGCAACATGCCACACAGTATGGATTTTGTATCAAACCACAGATGGCTCACTGGAAATGTTCCAGAGTTGCTGGCAATGCCTGTACTGCTCTACAACTTGGGTCTCTGTACTGGGAAGCTTGAGAAGTGTTCAAGACACTGTGTGTACAAACAGAAGCTACGTAAGAGAGAAGGAGAGAGAAATAGCACTCAGAGACAGAGGCATCTGTTCTAGGAGGTCCAACATACTACAATGTTACTATCACCCCCTAAAATTTCAGCTAAGTTGGAAAACTAATAAATATTTGAGTTTGCATCCAAAACTGTCTGTTACAGTTCACTGTAATCTATCAGGCTTCTGTCTCATCTTAAATATTTTGTCACTTTTCAGAAAAGTCATTAATACACCCATTTAAACCCACCATTTTACCTGAGGGTGTGCAATACCACAAATAACTGATAAAATGTTTTCTGCCTCTTATAAAAATGGCTCAGATAGATATCAACACTTCACAGAAAGGTTGCTCCAAGACAGGTAACTCCCACTGGCAAGTCTCCATTACAAGTTTGTGTCAATGCCTGATTTGCCAACTCAAAAAACAGACAACAGAAATGCAGACAGATTTCTGAATGGAACAGTTCTGCCAGCTATTGCTAAACCATGCATGGCCTACAACCTTCTGCTGGTTGCAAGTATCTAGTCTCTAAATGCAATGAAACTGAGTTTAAAGAAGTGGTTTCCTAAGAAGAACAGAGGAAAATGGGCCCTGCTCTGAGACTCTGGACCAGCCCAGCTGGACCAACTGCTGCCTCAGTAGTTTTTCTAGATTTTGTATATATTGGCAATGCTGATTTCCTCCTATACATTAGTTGCAGAAGTCATGTGTACAAACACAATATGCAACTATGCATGCAAATGCACATTATTTCTCACTGTATATGAATTACTTATAATGGCCAATGTGTCTACCTACAGAATCTCTCCAAGGCATTGCTCTAGAAAGCACTGAGACAGCGTGAGCTGCACTGTTTTACATTCAACTACAAAATGTAAACCACAGAACCACAGAATCCCAGACTGGTTTGGGTTGGAAGGGACCTTGAAGCTTACCCAGTTCCACCACCCTGCCACGGGCAGGGGCACCTTACACTAGACCAGGTTGCTCCAAGTCCCGTTCAACCTGGCCTTGAACATTGGCAGGGACTGGGCAGCTACAGCTTCCCTGGGCAACCTGTGCCAGTGCCTCACCACCCGCACAGAGAACTTCTTCCTAGTATCTCATCTCAATCTCCCCTCTGTCAGGTTAAAGCCATTCCTCCCCATCCTGTCCCTACATGCCCTTGTAAAAAGGCCCTCTCCAATGATGGGGTTCTGATGTCTACTGGCTTTCTTGGGTCTCATGACAGTACATGTTTCTAACTAGGCTGCATGGTGCAATCCACTAAACAAGTATGGCAACTGGAAAGGAGCACTGGACTCAAAGATCTGGCCATGTCTGAGATACAGGAAAAGAAACCACTTATGCAGTACATCCCTGAATGCCTGTTTCAAGAGATCAGTGTCATAGGTTTGGCAAATTGCTGGCTATGAAACAGGAGCACACAAGGGGGCAAAATGTAAATACTAGCTGGGGGGGTGGTATTGCTTTATACTGGGAGTAGCCCTTTGCTTGATAGTCCACTTATTTTGTTAGGTCAGCTAGAATTAGAGAATTTTCATTGCTAGACAGCTCAGAACATCTATCAAGCATTTCTGGGCGTTCAGACCTGAAGCACGCGCTGTTTGAAGGGAAGATTCATTGCCCTGTGTTACACAGCCTGCCAGGCCTTCCCCTCACCCTGACGGCACAAGGGCTTGGGCAACGGGAAAGCGCCTTAACTTCGTGCAGAAATGTATTACATGACCAGAACACAATAATTAGCACATTTGTAAAGCTTCAGGGGTAGGAATAATTTAATAGCTTTTTGAAGCAGGCTAATTTTTTGCAGCTTTTTATCTCTCTCTTCTTTTTTTTTAATCATTTTGCTTTTCATGCATGGACAAGTTCTTCTTTGCTACAGGTATTTTCTGAGTCTGCCTCACAGGATTATTAGGTGTGGAGAAACAGAAATTATTCAATCACTTTAAAACAGTGCTAGACAAATGAAAAAGTGCTATGTAAGCGCAAACTATCATTACTAATCTCTGTTTTAAAAGCAAGTATCATTTACATAGATAAATGTATTGCTGGTTTACAAAATTCTGCACATTTAGAGACCAAGGCTGCTAAACAGAGGACCAGTTTGTTTATGTTTGAGGCTTTTCACAAGCTTGAAAATTCAGCTCTGCAACAGCGAATGCTACTGTCAGATGGTCCATGCTAAGGCAAAACCCAGGCCAGAACAGAAAAGAAGTATTTCTGCTATCAGTGTCTTCTCACCTTAAAACTGTCACTGATAAGGAAGTATATTCAGACCCTGTAACTCCCAGGTAAGGCTGTAGACATCATATAACTCATATTTTAATATCTCTTATTTTCAGTACTAATCCTCCATGACTCACAAGAGCTGTAGATTAAAACTTCAGCTAACAAAGCCTTTTGTAGTGTTATTACCAAATAACCTTAGACTTCAAAAATCACTAAAGTGTTATTTAATATCTATACTATTGGATCAACCTGTTTTGGTATGAAAACATACTGTGGCATATATTTACTCAGTGATTGATATTGCTCATACAAAAAAATACAAAAATCACACTGGGGATCAGGCAGTGACTCTCCTTTGGCAAACCGGTGCTTTAAAGGAAGTTTAAACACAGAATAAGAAGTTGCTAGAGAAAGGTTAAAAGACAGGTCATTCTAATACCTTTTTAAATTACTCTAAGACAGCGGGACTCGGCGTAAACTGAAACAAATATATTAAATACGTGTGACAGAAACCAGTATCACATTAAATGAGAGACTTTTGTGACTAATTGAGATAAAATAAACATTACTGTT